>SNQJ01S0022770.1:17651-84418 GCA_010110895.2 Picea sitchensis
AGCGGGTAAATGCATGCATGATGCCAAGATAACTTCGTCGGGGTACTGAACAGGCCCGCTGGCAGCGAAGCAATGTCAGGTATATGAAAATTTTCAGATATGGAATCTTTTGACCTTAAATGTCCTTCGTTTTGATCTGGAACTTCCTGGCAGGATACAGATATTGGAGTGGGTTAAATGGCAACCCTGTCGAGGATATGGACACCTGTTGGAAGCAGTGGCTTTGTCAACAGTATTGGAGATTTTATCCTTAATATCATGACTCGTTTTTGTTAAGATTGTCATCAGTTTTCATCTTTTAAAATAGCAAGCTGAAATTTTTTACGATTGATGATGTTCAAACAGTTTTCTGGTTGTTTTCGAGTTGAAGTTTTCTCATTATCCTAATCTGGAATTGTTCATTTGGCAGAGATAACTGCTTCTACCAGTGTGTCACCATTGTTGGCAGCCATATTAATTCCTTTATTTTTCCTTACAAGCTGCCTACACAAGGGTTTTGAACCTTCGATACTCGTCGCAACTTTTAAAATGACACCATTATCTTTCTCTTTTGCATACCTGCTTTTCATTTTCATTTTCACGACTGCAAACGTGAAAACCCACAGTTGGAATTCATGTTGATTTCATTAAAATGATCTTTTGGATTGTTATGAACCTATTTGTTTATGTGGTCATAACTCTTTGAATTTGAACACACCACTGGTCACATATTTATCAAAAACACCCAATATTTATGCATTTGACTATTGTTAATATGGTGTCAATTTACTTCGATGCAATGGTTTGATTGAACACATTAATTTTTTGGGTCGAATCATGGTTATGTCGTAATTCATTTGACATGTTGTTTAAAATTCCTTTTGATATGCACTATTGTGATTTGAATGTAACATTTTACCAATGCATCGTCGATTGTACAGCCCGACATGATATTTTTGAATGGTCCCAATTTACTCTACCAACCTCGCACGCATAAGCATTAACGCTCTGTCTTGCATTTCGGGTTGCCTTTGCTTGTTTTGGGGAATCTGCGGGAAAAATGGTTCTATGGGTACCCTGTCAAACCCTCTCGCCGATTACCCTGTTGATTTTATGCTATTAGCTATGGCTCCTATAGTGAGAATCGAACCCAACGGTGCCCAAACTTTGTTGTTGTTTGATAACGCCCGAGAAGACCTAGAGAGGAATGGTTGGTTGGCTTTTATTGAGAAGTTTGAGGGTTTCAACCTCCCAGTCGCTCAACAATTTGCACTTACATTCGATAGGTGCAGGACCAAAGTTAGGGACATCCAACTCGAATTGAACGAGGATTTCCTTAGCTCAGCCACTAGTCTGCCAGCCAAAGGGAAAAAATGGTTTAAAAATTTGAAGGTTGATGAAGTACCATGGCCACTGTTGTTTACCTCAAGGAAAATCAACAATTGCAACAAAGGTATGCTGGCTACAGCTCTTAAATCTCGATGGCATGATTTGTTGGCTATTATCAAGCAGTTTATTGCATGCAAGGGTAGATACAATTTAGTTTTCCTATACCACCTTTGGCTGCTTATGAGTTTCATAGATTTTCTTTTAAATATGCCACATTTCCTCCTTCAGATTTTATATAAAATGGCTAAACATTTTAAGAGGGAGAAAGCCGACTCCAGCCTCTTCCACCACTGTTTAATTAAAATTATCGTGATTCATCAATTGAAGGTGAATGGTGATTGTTGGGACGCTTTCTTGTTGAGGAATGGTTTTTCCAGTCCTGAAATAGGACAAGTTGACAAAATCGTGGTCACAGAAACCCTTGTCGGGCCTGTCATTCACCCTCCTACACTCTTTCCCTCTGTTGAACCCTCAACCTACCCAAATGATTCTCAACCCAAAACCCTGCCTGACTCATGTCTAAAAGACAGTGGTAAGCCTGTGAAGAGGTCTGCAAGGAAAAAGGTAAGGGTAACAACAATATCAATTACAAAGGTAAAAATTTCGTGCACTGGGTATCAAGGTGTGCTCGTAACAAACCAAAATAAAACACAGACCAACAGCCAATTCTGTTGAGTGAAGATTTTGATTCCGAAATCGAACAGTTTTTGACCGAGGAGTATCCATACTCACACGGCCTTTGTTCAGTCAAGCCCTATGACTATGTGACAAACCTCCAGCCATGTCTTAAAGACGACCCTAACTACCCTAGGATCAAACTCGACAGAGGAACTTCTAGTCAGTTAAGAAGCTCCTCACCTGTAATTACACGGCCTGATCAACCACAATGCAATGAATGCAAGTTGTGGCTCGATCGATATTATACAAACATCCCTTTGCTCCAATCCCGAATCAAGTCCTTGGAGGACCGAGTAAATGTGTTAACCAAAGAAAATGACTGACTACAAGCTAATGATAAAAGGTAGAAGACCATAGGCTCTGTCGTTTTAAAAAATGTAGAGGCGGCCACTGCCATTGTCAATTCAAAAATAGCTTGATCAAATCGAATCACTGAAACCGAGGTATGGTGTTTCAAAAGTGATTTTAAAATGATTTTTTTTGTGTTGAATTAGCATATAGGATATGGTGGCTCAAATCGCATACATTTCTGTTTTGATTGAATGAATAAAACACGATTCTGTTTATAATAATAACTAGCTACAGAATTGTGAGATTCTGTAGCTAGTTATGAAAATTTGAATTGTTTTGATTTTACAACTAAAATACAATTTGAAAATCATGTATTCTTGTGCATTGACAGGTACACACAAATTTTAAAGGAGATTGGATCGAATGTGGAATCTTTGAACATGCTTTTTCTTTACATATTTTTGGATTAGGCTGTTAGTCTTAGATAGAAATAGAAATTTGGGAGATTGTATTCCCATAATTTTTGCAACAGTTTTGATAATTTCCACAAGGAATGTTTTGATCCCGTGGCCTTTATATATGTATTATTTTTGTAAACAAAGATCATAGCTGCCTGGGAGCAGAAACTATGGATTGGTGATTATTCAAACTTGAATGAAAGTGGATATTTGCATGGCTTTAGCTTCAACATATTATATTTGTGTTCAAGTTTTGTTCATTTCAATTTGTAATCAAATTTTTTACTACTTTAGATATCATAATTTGTTACAGGTTGATGTGATATTATTTATATAGCATCCATGTTTTATGTTTCTCATTTTTTATACAGCAATTAATCTGTTCACATTTGATAATTAGAAGGTTGATCTTCTTCATTCAATGAATAGTAATACGCAAATTTTCATACTCAGATTTATCTTAATATGATCATTTGTTAAATTATAAATTGTTGTTGCTATATGTATTGCTTGGTCTGTCATTAGTATTCAAGCGTCACTGCTTCTTGTTTATGAGAAGCATTTGGAAAATCTGGTGCGGGTTGCCCCCATCAAACAACGAAATCGAGTACTGTGCACAGGACGAATAGGAAACGCTATTACAGGCCAGTCTGTTAGTGCTATTTAATTAGTTTAGTTAATATATAAATTTCTTATAATATGAACACATTTCATTGTTCATTTCTGTAGTTTAGATTTATAGTTAGGATTGTTATTTTGATTGCTTAGCTTAGATAGCCGTCATTTCATTTCTTTTTCATAAAATTTATAAAAATAAAAAATACTAGCTTCGCTGTCATAAGACAATTCATATATGATTTTGCAGATTTCAATCAAAATTTGCGTTTTTTGAATACTGTAAATATAATATAAATATAAATATATCAATACACTGTACATTTAATAAGTAGGATTACTATTTTCTAAATATTAATTAGCAAACTGCGAATATATATTAGACTTGTATATAGTTAGTAGCAGCTATTTTTCACTTAGTTAGTTTCTTTAGTTTAGTTTTTTCACTTTCCTAGGACTTAGATCGGCCAACGGAGCCGCTAAACCCGTCGGATTGGATTAATCCAAACGGCTTGGGTTATTTAGACAACCCCGAACTGGATTCACTCCTCCAGTTGACGAGCAGTCAATTTTGCCCGTCAACACTAGGAGAAAGGAAAATCACAGTATGCACAGTGTGAGATAAAACTCAGAAATGATAAACAGAAATTGAACATAACAGAAAAAGGTGAAGAGAACAAAATGAGCAGATATCAAAGAGCATGAGAAGAACAAAGAAATAATATATATAAAGAGACAACAAGTCAAGCCAAGTATGAACATAGCAGAAGAATAGTGAAGTAAAGAAGAAGTGGTAAAAATTGATATACATGTATTGTTGGTTATTCAATCATTTGTGTACACTCAGGGAGGTAGGGTGGTGCTAGGGAGGACTGTGGTCCTCTGATATTCAATTTGGTGCTTGAATATTGGAATTTGTATCTTCCATCTAGTTGTAGTTAGAAAACAAGGTGGCAGGGTGGTGTTAGGGAAAACACATAATTTTTCTGTATGCAAGTTGGTGCTTGTATAAGTCCAGTTGGTGCTGGAACAATCAGGGAGTTGATGCTTCCTTCTAGTGGATGTTAGAGAAGTAAGAGGGTTGGTGCTCTCAGCAAGTTGGAGCTTTCAAAACAAAGGTAGTAGCCTAACTTTGAGTTGGTGCTCAAAGATAAATGATGTACAGAACTTAAAATATTGCCTTTCATTCGAAGAAGAAGAGGTTTTCTCCCTTTATGGGTTTCCTCATGAAAAATTGTCTCTATTTATATATTATGTGTGACTGATGTTCTTTATTTATGATGTTTATATCTTGTATAATATTGATGATCACTTGGAAGAGATTAAAAATTATTTGAATAAGTCATATATCGTTTAAGCTCAGTAACAACTAATTCATCCCCCCCTCTCAGTTGTCTTAGTAATTTCAACAATTGGTATCAGAGTGGGTTCCTTTTATTTAAAGGTAGCTCTATAAGCTTAAACATGACACGTCATGAAGGGACTTCAACCAGTAATCCTCCTTTGTTCGATGGAACAAATGTTTCCTTCTGGAAGGTTAGAATGAGAACATACTTATTGGCCTTAGGTGGTGATGTTTGGGATGTAGTAGAGACTGGATATACAAAGCCAATTTTGCTAGCTTCCAAGGATGATAAGTTAGAATTTAGCTTCAATGCTAAGGGAATGAATTATATATTAAATGGACTTGTTGAGGCTGAGTTTGTAAAGGTGATGCATCTTGAAACTACCAAAACAATGTGGGATACACTTATTAGTAGTTGTGAAGGAAATGAGAAAGTAAAAGATCCCAAACTTCAAACATATAAATTGAAATTTGAACAACAAAAGATGAATGAAGATGAAACAATTAGCAAGTATTTTTTAAGAGTTGAGGAGCTTGTGAATGCCATGAAGGGTCTTGGTGAGAAAATTGAAGAATCATTTTTAGTTCAGAAGATTTTAAGATCTTTGCTTGATAAATTTAATCCAAAAGTCTATGCAACAGAAGAACTAAATGATCTTAAAATTATGTCCATTGATAAACTCCTAGGAACTATAACTGCATATGAAATGAGAATTAGCAAATATAAATCCATTACTAGAGAAGCATCTTTTAAAGTAGACAAGAATAATGATTTAGAATTAGATGATATTGAGGCAAAATTTGTGAGAAGGTTAAAGAAAGGATCAGGAAAATATCAAGGCAAGCTCCCCTTCAAATGTTTTAACTGTGGTAATATAGGTCATTTTTCATGTAAGTGTCCTCACTAGAAAAAGGACCAGAAATCTGATGATGAAAAGAAATACAAATTTAAGAAATATAGTAAAAAGAAAAGTTTGTTTGCAAACAATGACAATTCCTCAGAAGACATAGATAGTGATTCATTATGTGAAGACAAAGTGAATGATTGTATTCTTATGGCTATGGGAGATATTTATGATGAACACACGAGAGGTTAAATGGATGAAGAAGAAGTTGTGGTGGATATGGAAGGTGAATTAATCAGTTCTTTGGAAGAAATTGATAGAACCGAATATGTAGATGAGAGAAATTATCAGCATGGAAGAAATCGACCCGCTCAAAGAAGACAGTCTTTTTCTAGGTACAAAGGATTTTTCTATGGATATTGTTTTTTTCGTTCTAACGTTGGTCACAAAGCTATAACTTGTTATTTAAGATGTAGATATGATCAAACAAGTTATTCAAGGAATAGTTATCTTCCACAACAAATATTGAGACAGCCAAGTAACAAACAACTACAGACTATAAATTATATGATGGTTGGGAGAAGGTAGCAAGTGAAACATAACAACAGTTATGAGAATAACAATCATTATGATATGTTATTCAGTGAACCAGAATGTTATAACTGCCATAATTATGGACATAAAGATGTCGACTATCGCTTAAAGAACTATAAGCCAGATCTGAATCTTGCTGCTAAAAATTTCAATCTTTGGAAGAAGAAAGAAGATGACCAGTGTGGATTAGTGTTATCATGCCAAAGACAAAAGAATCCTTGGTATATTGACAGTGGATGTTCCAAACATATGACTGGAGACAAAAGTAAGTTTCTAACTCTATGTGAAAACAAATCAGGGAATGTAACTTTTGGAAACGATGCGTCAGAAAAAATAAAAGGTAAAGGAATGGTAAGCCTGAGTAATGGAAAAAGAAAATCTCAATATTTGTTGTTTGTAGATGGTCTGAAACATAATCTACTAAGTGTCGGTCAAGTTTGTGACAGAGGATGTGAAGTTGTTTTTACTTCTAAACATTGTAAAATAAAGTCTGTGAATTCTGGACAACTGGTTGCAAAAGGGATAAGAACAAAAAAAAATGTCGATGTGTTAAAAGAAGAAAAAGAAGAATGCCACTTAAGAAAGTATGATGAAAGTTGGCTATGGCATAAGAGACTTGGACACCTAAATTTTTATCATACAATCAAGCTTAGAAACAATGGGGCAATAAAAGATCTTCCAAAGATATCAAAGCCATATGACTTTGTAAACCTTTCCAGATAGGAAAGCTTACCCAGACACAGTTCAAATCTAAAAACTTTCCTTCAACAGAAAAACCTCTCCAGTTAGTACATATGGATTTATGTGGACTATCAAGAAAAGAAGGTACAGGAAAAGAAAACTATTTTATGTTGATTATTGATGATTATTCTAGACTAATGTGGGTTGTCTTTTTGAAGGAAAAATCTAAAGCATTTGAAAAATTCAAAGTGTTTAAGGCTCTAACTGAGAATCAAACAGGAAAAAGATTGAAGGCAGTAAGGTATGATAGAGGAGGAGAGTTTAGGTCATGGAACTTCAAAGCGTTATGTGATGAGCATGGAATCAAACGAGAATACACTATTCCAAGGAATCCATAGAAAAATGGAGTACTTGAGAGGTAGAATAGATCAGTTCAGTAGATGGCAAGATCAATGATGAATGAAAAGAATATTGATCAGACATATTGGGTGAAAGCAATTCATACACTTGTTCATATCCTGAACAAAGCTCATCTCAAGCCACACAGTGACAAGAATCCTTATGAACTATGGTTTGGAAGACCTGCTTCAATCAAGCATTTTAAAGTCTTTGGGAGTAAATGTTATATTAAGAATAATGATGAAGTTATTAGAAAATATGATGATAGGGCTGATGAAGGTATCTTCTTAGGTTATGCTACAAATAATAAAGGGTACAGATGTTACAATAAGAGGCTACATAAATTGGTTGATTGTATCAACATAAAAGTTGATGAAGAAATCTCAGTCAGAAATGTAAGCAGTGTTGAACCAAGCACAAAAGATATATTTGAAGATGAAGATGAATAGGTCCAAGGATCATAAAGGGAAGAATCTGAATCAGATGAAGATACAAATACTTAGGCTGACACAAATCAGCAAAAAGAAACAAAATCACCTCTCAGAATTGTTAGAAACAATCATCCTGAAAATAAGATAATTGGAGATATAAACAAAGGAGTTTAGACAAGAAAGAAATTAGTTAAAGACAAAGAACAATATCATATTGTTTTTCTATCTATGATTGAACCTAAAAAATTTGATGAAGCCAACAACCATGATGATTGGATTAGAGCTATGAATGAAGAGCTTGATCAGATTGAAAAGAACAATACTTGGGAGCTTGTTCCTAGACCTGAAAATAAGAATGTAATAGGTTCCAAATGGGTGTTCAAGAATAAAATGAATGAAAAAGGAAAAGTTGTTAGAAATAAGGCCAGATTGGTCTGTAAAGAGTATGCACAAGTTGAAGGTCGGGATGATGAAACCTTTGCACTAGTGGAAAGATTGGAAGCCATTAGAATGTTTCTTGCATATGCATGTCATAAAAACTTTCAAGTGTATCAGATGGATGTTAAGTCAACATTTCTTAATGGAGATCTAGAGGAAGAAGTATATATGGACTTCTCATTGACATATAATTATGATTATGTCTGCAAGATGAAGAAGGCTTTATATGGACTGAAAAAAGCACCACGAGCTTGGTACTATAGACTGGACACATTTTTACAAGATAAAAGGTTCAAGAAAGGTACTATTGATAGAAATATCTACATTAAGTCTGAAGGTGATAATTTACTAGTTGTTTTATTCTATGTAGATGATATTATTTTTGGTGTTACTAATGAATCCTTTGTCCAGTGGTTTGCTAACTCGATGCAAACAGAGTTTGAGATGTTCATGATAGGAGAACTATCATACTTTCTTGGTTTACAAGTAAATCAGAGTTCTGCATGAATATTTATCTCTCAAGAAAAATATTTGAAAGAGATGTTGAAGAAATTTCAGATGGAAGATTCTTCCCCTGTTAGTACACCTATGGTGGTTGGTTGCAAGCTTAGTAAAGATGATATTTCACCTGATGTTGATCAAAGGACATATCGATCAATGATAGGCAGTCTTATGTACATCACAACATCTCGTCTTGATATAATGCAAGTTGTTGGAATGGTAGGTCGTTATCAGTCTGCTCCTAAACAAAGTCATTTAGTAGTTGTAACTAGGATATTCAATTACTTGAAGGGCACAATGACTTATTGTCTGTGGTATCCTAGAAATCAGAACTTTCAATTAACTTCTTATTCAGATGTTGATTGGGAAAACTGTGTGGATGAGAGAAAGAGCACCAGTGGAGGAGCATTCTTCCTAGGTAACTCATTAGTAAAATGGCTTAGTAAGAAGTAGGGATCCATCTCCTTATTAACTATAGAGGCAGAATACATTGTTGTTGCCACTTGCTTCACATAAATTCTATGGATGATACAAACTCTTGCAGATTTGAAGGTAACTTATACTGATCCCATTCCACTTCACTATGATAACACTAGTGCCATTAGTCTCTCTAAGAATCTTGTACTTCATTCAAAGTCAAAGAATATACCAATAAAATATCATTTTCTTAGAGAATAGGTTACAAACAGAATTGTCCAGGTGAATTATATTCCTTCCACAGAATAGATAATTGATATCTTTACTAAACCATTAGCAACAACACCTTTTGGATATCTTCGTCAGAAGTTGAAGGTTATATCTTCATTTGTCTAATATGTTCACCTTGTCAGGGGGAGTATGTGATTTTCACATATCTAATACCTTCGAGATGTATTGCAACAGTTCAGGGGGAGCGTGTTTCTTCTTTGACATTGATGTCAAAGGGGGAGAAAAAGTGTGGTAAGAAGTGTCACAAGGATGCTACAGTGGTATGTTTGGTTACATGTTCAACACACAGAGTAGCAGTCCAAGCAGAGAGTGCAGAGTGCAGTTCTTCAGGTTCAAGGTTTCCATCAATGTCAAAGGGGGAGATTGTTGGCATACTTACAAACAGAAGGAAACGTGTGCGTGTTTTTCATTGATGGCATAGATCAATACGATCAACAGCGTAGCGATAATGGCATGGCAATGGAAAGATCAACATTGAAGAGAAATAGTGATCGTTGGATCCCATTCAGAATTCTTGATGACCATCAGATATGAATTCAGATAGAAGGAGAACAATCTTTCCATGCAAGATGAAGTGGGCTTACAAAGTAACGAAAGTAGGAGGACTATCCATATTCAAGAAGGACACGTGGTGAGCGACTAGAATTTTGTTGACTTACACATTGGAGGAGTCAATGGAGAATGGTGTGGGAACTCACGATATGGGATATCCCTAAATGATCTGGGTCATCAGATCGAGGATTGATCTGAACCCTTGGATAGAGGGTCGTGGACCATTGGATGCAGACTACACATGGAAAGAGGTCAGCTTTTCAATGTCTAGAAATTCAAAGGAAGGAGGAGCTCTATCCTTTTAAATCGTGAAACAGTGATTCAATCTGAGTCATTGATCAAGGAAGAGCATGGACCGTTGATCTGACTCCATTTCATAGTTTCAGATACCGAGTGTTGGAGGAGTCAAGGAGACTCACGAAAAAATAGGGAAGCATATTTTTGGTGCAACCTGTGTTCACCATCGGTGGTCATGTGAGGGGAAGAATCTAGCAGTGCTAAGCTCCATTTTGGAGTTTCAGTGATCGCGAATTGAAGTGTCGAGACCCTTCATCACAGGAATGCCGAAATGCAAAATCACGAAATTCAAATTTTGTTTAGCGCTTGGTCATAGTCAGTGGACATATGAGATAAACATGAAATCATACGGATTTCATCCAATGGTGTTGGTTAATTGGGAATCTGGTCAAAGGGATAATGTTTCTCTTCACGATTAATTGTTTAGTTACGATTCAGTTAGAAGAACTGAATCATGGTTCTTGTAAGAATGGAGATTCAATTGTTGAGGCATTTTTGTCCTAGTATATTCGAGGTGTAGCTTAAGGGGTTGGAGCAAATAAAAGAAATATGCAGTGTCTGTGTGGGGTTGGTTGTGCTCACAGAAAAAATGAGGTAAACTAGGAGAAAGGAAAATTGCAGAATGCACAGTGTGAGATAAAACTCATAAATGATAAACAGAAGCTTAACATAATAGAAAAAGGTGAAGAGAACAGAATGAGAAGATATCAAAGAGCATGAGAAGAACAAAGAAAAAATAGATAGAAAGAGACATCAAGTCAATCCAAGTATGAACAGAGCATAAGAATAGTGAAGCAGAGAATGTTTGCAAAATATAGAATAAGTGGTAAGAATCGATATACTTGTATTGTTGGTTATTCAATCATTTATGTACACTCAGGGAGGTATGGTGGTGCTAGGGAGGACTGTGATCCTCTAATATTAAAGTTGGTGCTTGAATATTGGAAGTTGTATCTCCGATATAGTTGTAGCTAGAAAACAAGGTGGTAGGGTGGTGCTGGGGAAAACATAGAATTTTTCTGTATGCAAGTTGGTGCTTGTATAAGTCCAGTTGGTGCTGGAACAATCAGGCAGTTGATGCTCCCTTCTAGTGGGTGCTAGAGAAGTAAGAGGGTTGGTTCTCTCAACAAGTTGGAGCTTGCAAAATAGAGGCAGTAGCCTCACTTTGAGTTGGTGCTCAAAGATAGATGATGTACAGAACTTAAAAGACTTCCTTTCATTCGAAGAAGAAGATGTTTTCTCCCTTTATGGGTTTCCTCATGAAAAACTATCTCTATGTATATCTTATGTGTGGCTGATGTTCTTTATTTATGTTGTTCAAATCTTGTATAATATTGATGATCACTTGGAAGAGATTAAAAATTATTTGAATAATTCATATATCGTTTAAGCTCAGTAACAACTAATTCACCCCCCCAACTCAGTTGTCTTAGTAATTTCAACACCACCCCCATGAATGGAAGCATGGGACGACTTAAGAATGTCAACCCGAAGTACCACGGGATCTAGCAGACCAGGTTGACCCGAGTTTCCTTCTGACAGAAGGAACATGATAGGTTAAGGACCATCTGGGGAAATGATATATAGAATGAAGAGACAAGGAGAAGACCACCGAGGAGGAGGGGGCGCACAAGGATATGTAGAGAGCAGGAGAGACACCAGACTAGAATGCATTCATAGAGGGGAATGTGCGGCCCGAATATGCAAAATAAAATAGGAATGTTGAAAGCTTGATGCTGGTGAAGCATCTGATAAACCTCACAGGGATTTTATGACAGAGAGGAGTTCTCTGAGAAATGGCATAGTTCCCTAGTGATATCATGGCTTGGCACCCATAGTTAGTTGGTTGGATACAACTGTAATAGATAAGTACTTTGTTTCCCTGTGCACTTGAATTGAAAGGCATGATCGAATGTCTGTGTATGTGACTAAGATTTGTAGTGTTTGAATTATAATGAAAATTCTTAATGCTCTTCTGTAAACTGTTTCCTTTGAATTGTTATAATATGACCAGTGTGGCCTCTGGTATGGTTTGGAAATATTCAAGGAAATTTTCCCAAGGGTCAACTTCACAGTACTAGAGTTGGGGTAGACTCCACTAGACTGCTATAGTCTTGTTGATCCTTTGAAGGCGCATTTCCTCGTGTTAGATCCTAAGTTCTATGAGTGGAGGGTGCTCCCTTCAACCCAGTAGCCTAAGAGACCATATGATTGCGCCCATGAACTCAAACAAATCTTGGCTAAGAGTTGATATTATAGCATGAGACTCATTAGAGGGTCCATATGACTAGGGCCTAGGAACCTTGCACTAATCTAAAAGGAGCTAACCCTTTTGTCTTCAGGACTTCAGAAATTATGACTCCACAACCCTTGAAAATAGCTGAATTCCAAAGTCACAAATTGATGAGCGTATTTGATCTGGGGGATCTAGTGGAGACCCATCTTAGTCATTATATTAGATTTAGAAATGGAAGTGTTAAGCGCTTTGATGAGGTCCCACTTCAGGAAAATAGGAGTGGTATAGCACTGAAAATCTTCAATGTCGAAGTTGCAAAGTAATCTAGACCGTTGAAATGGAGGGACATGTGTCCATAGATGAATGACTATCCGGAAGTCCAGGTATTCGATGGTATAGGGATGCACAAGTTTCCTCGAAACTCTGCAAGCCAGAGTAAATCCTGGACGTGAATTTTAGGTACACATGTCGATAGATCAGGAATGCTCCGGAGAGGAAGCCGGAAGGTGCTCATCGAATTCCCAAATGTCAAACTTCCGAAGTGACATGGACCATTGATCTTTGGATCCTTCGGGATCCCTCTCAACCATTGATCTAAGAAGCTCACCCTCAATTACCCAACCAACCGAAAATGGGTCGTGGAGCGACATGTGGCCCCTACTTGTCCCCTGTATAAGGTTTTTCATCGAATTAGAGCTGTTGGATGAGAGGGCACATGGAAAGTGATCCCATAGTCCAAAGACTTAGTACCCTAGAGGAACCTAGCCAAGAACCTACTGAATGTGAAAGCCTCCAAAGTCGCGAATGCCGAAATGAATCTCGAGCGTTGGTAGGATGAGGAAACTTGGTGCCATATTAGAGACTTTAGAGACTTAGCTCTTTGGGGAATTAGTGACATGAGGAATTGGTAGCTCCAAAGTCCAGAGTTGCGAAGTAACGAGATACATAGATTTATGGATCCACGTGGACTCCTACTTACCATGAGATCGAAGGCTTGGGAATTTATCGATCCAATATGATGTGGCATGATAATGCCATTTGATGTGACGTGGAACCACTTTACGCATTCCACATTTCAACCAGATACAAACAATTCATAGACCCTCTATGACTACTAGAACATGACATGTGTCAACCCCTAATGAGGAAACATGTCACCCCTTGACCCTTGTTACATGTCATCTTCTGGTTCATGCTCACCTAGCCAACATGTCTGGTGATGTGTTTGAAACTCTGAGAGTCTGGATAATCTCGAGAGTTTGGAAGGTATAAGGAGGATCATCGATCTTTGAACATCGAATGTCCAATGACGATTGTTGATCACCAAAACATTGAAGATGTATAATGAAGACCATCGATTGTCGAATGTCGAACGTCGAAGAAGGGATGTTCAACATAAAACATCAAACGTCGATCATCGAAGGGATAAGGCCATGTGGTGATATTTTAGGACTTCGAGGATTAGAAAATAGGAGTGTTCAACGTCAAATTCTAAAGACCCCAATTAAAAATGCTCGGGTAACCTCGGGAGGCCATAACTTGCAGACCATACCTCGAATTTTAGTGTGGTAACGACCGTTAGAAATCTCATGGTGAGAATTATCCAATGGAGATCCCATAGTTAGGATTTGAGATAGTTAGGAAGAATGAAAAACCGATGCCCCATCCCTAGAAAGGGTATTTAGGGGTTGGGTGTGTTACATATAGCTTGGTATACTCAGATAGATGTAAGAGGGATTTTAGGAAAATATTCCCTTGTAGAAATATATTGACCAAGAATGGTTTGAGGCATGAAAGAGAAGCTTGATAAGATGTCTTGTTTCCTTGGGGAACTATTGGATTTTCCCAGATAATATTTCTGGGTTGTTGAGTCATCTTATAACACCAGAGGTAAGAAATTGTTTTTGTTGGTTGTTGTCATATGGAAAGAGATACATAATTATGATTATGTTTGTTAAACTGGCCATGTGGATAACATGAGAAAGGCTACAAGCTCCCAAATGAGAGGAAAGCTCAGTGTTTGGTATCTCTAGGAAACTTGTCTTGAGAATGGCAGTAAGATCCGTGGGAGAAGGATCTGGAAGTCTGATGTGTCCATGTGCATGTATGACATGGAAAGGGTGCAAGCAATGATCTTGCATGATGTATGTTTGGGCTAGGTGTGTATAAGCTTGAGTGCATGGAATTAATGCATTGTGAAGATTATTGATATGAAGCCTGATATTAGTACCAACTAGGTATGAATGATTTTAAATGTACATGTGACACACATGTATGATGTAAGAATATATGTATACTAAAGGAACAATATGGCTTCCTTGATGAGTGATATGTTAGGCAAGAATTGTACTTGCCAAGATTGAATGAATACCATGAATGCATGGACAACTCTATTCTGAGGAGTCATGAAAGATTAGATTTGAAGGATGGATTGAGGGGAATGTGTTCCATTCCCTCAGGAAAGGTTAGTATAAACAGATGAAAGAGTAAATGAGAAAGGATGCTCTGTTTTCATAACAAAAGGCAACATGATTAAGCCTTTGAGGACTTCATGAGAAAAATTGTGAACAATCATAAGTTAAATGGTTTATGATTATGCATATAGTTAAGTGCATCATGGATGTAAGTTAGAAAAACAAGGAATATGTGTGGACAAATAATCTGTATGCATAAAAAAGATGCATGTTTATATTCCTTATGGAATATTTGCTAAACAACTGAAGCTAATTCAAGGTTGAGGTTATCATAGATAGAGAAGGATATGCAATAAGGAAGTTGCATGTTGAAGGAGTTCCCTATGAAGGAACTACATGAAGACTCTGTCAGGAGAACAGATTCACAACCTTAATGACTGCTAAGAATTGATCAATGGGCTACAAGCATATTTATATAATAAATCTTGGATTACATTCTAAAACAAATATATGAGTGGAAAAATAACCAACGAGTGTAGACCATTCTAATAACCAAATGGTAAGGTGCAGAATGCACAAGGTCATGGATCATTACGAACAAAAGGTTTGCTATTAAAGCATGATGATGTATCCTAAGAGTTAGGGTAAGCCTAACCAAAGCTACTCAAGGAAAAAGGAGGAACACTCTTTCCACCCTAAGAACTATGAATTTCTTACAGATTTGTAGGTCTTAGATAAGAAACTATGAAGAACAAGTACAGTTGGATAAAGGAGAACAAACAAGTATGTAAGTTTAAATGAATAGGTTTGGTTGAAGCCATATTAAACAAATGTAGTAAGGCCTTGGAAAATATCCCAGTTGGACTGAAAGTCCCAGGCTGTGTAGAAGGAGTTGGAAAAATGGAATAGCCCTTAACTCCTTTCTTTCTATTTATTATGTTTTCTCTAGGATGAAGAAAATGGGTGTGCTGATGAAAGGTAAATGTTTGACACCACAACGATGATGGTTGTAGACTATAGAAACAATTGAGAATTGTTGTATTACACTCATGAAAAAATTAAGAATAATGTATGAAGTGCATATTTGAAATTTTTTTATTGACTAAAGTGTTATGATACATGCATTTTTATTTTACCTAACAACTAATATATAATCATGATGGATGACATGGGTAGAGAGGAATTGGATCTATTGATAAAGACAGTTTCCAATGATGGACAACCTCAATCAAAGGATAACTATGAGGAGATTATTGTTAAAATATTGTTGAAGGGACTTTAAAAGTCCCCATGAATCACCATTGATGAGGTAATATCAGAGGGGGATGCTAGCAGCCAGAGCAGGTATAATAATGTTCATACCTATGTGGCATGAGGTATGAAGGGAATTGGTAGGAATCCCTTCTGAAAATATTTCATTATCCTAATGATATGCAAATAATTTTGAGTGGATGTTGTATTCCATGGCTACCCAAGCAGGGAAAGATTCAGGAAGGAAGAATATGAGCAATAAAGAGAGGAAGTCTATGCCAGTCAAGGATGAGTTAAAATCCTTGCAAGAAAATTCATGAGTAAAGAGTACCATGGGTACAATGACCAATCTAGAGAGACTGGGGAATAAATATGCTCATAGTTAGCACATTGCATGGAATTGCTTTGAGAAAATGCAAGTTTGCATAAAGGGCAGACAACGGATTTTCCATTAAGGAAGGATGGCGTTCCAATATTTTACTTACATTGTATAGGTGTTAAATAAAATAGAAAATTGGGTGGCCATGAGTGTTGGCACCCTGGTTACTAATGAGGGAAGAATGCTTGGGTGCATTCAAGATAAAAATTCAGTTTCATGTGCGCTGATTTGGGATCATGATCAACTTGTAGCAGGAAACATATTCCTATTGTAAGAGAGAACGAGAAGGAATCAACCACATGGTGAAGAGGTTGGTTAAACTCCAACACACCATAGCCGAGTGCTTTTCACCAAGTGTGGCATCTTGAAAAATAAATGCAAGGGTGCATTGGGTATGAATCTGGCCATGAATATTGGCACATTGGTTAAAGTCATTTGATATTTGAATTGTGTTTGGAAAATTTAGTATGTTGAAAGGGTGCTTACGTAAATAATAATATTTCCCTTTTTTCTTTGTACCCTTGAATAGATGAAAATGACTTGTACTGTTAGTATGCATTATTTGAAAATATAATGTGTATGTAAACTAACAATTTGTTTGGCAAAGGAATGTTGAAGTTGCAGGAAGAAAAGGGTCTTGGATATGGTAGTATCGTAAGCCCATAAGGAAGACCAATTGCCTGCTAAGCCAAATTTCTATGGGAAGGAAAGTCCCATGTTTATGGATCTAGTCCCTATATGGAAAAAATCTAGAAATAAATGTGGAATTGAAAAAATTGTGGGTGATATATTTGCGAGAAAATTATGAATTTGAAATTGATGATAAATTCTCATAATTTTGTATACATGTGATACACATGAGATGAAAAAAAAAATCTGTCTAGGGAGGACAAATGAAGGTTGTCAAGCTGGAAAGCATGAAAGATGCTATTGTTGAGACATCAAAACTCTGTGGTAAGCCATGATCACCTTAGAACATGCTGTGTTATGGTAACACAAGCCAGAGTGACACCTTGATAGAGAAAGTCTGATGGGCGCCTTGACTATAAGGCTCAATGAAGTCTCTAAATTCTTCTTGTGTGAGAAAACCTTGGAAAGGCAAGATGGATTGCCCAAGGAACTGTATAATAGAGAAGGGGATGCCTGGGCCTGGGCTTGGAAGGTGAGTGACTACAAGGAAGAGGAGATATTGATAATTCTTATAAACTATTGATTGGGATCATGCACACAATGGGTATGTCCAGGAAAAAAAGTGAGCCCGAATAACCAAACAACCATGTGGATGAAAATCCATGGACTGCAGAGATAAGTATTGAGCTACATTATGGGAATTTTTCTTCTTTAATTTTTCACAAAAACAAAATTTGGTTGCATGAAGTTGTGGTTAATATGCTTGTTGTCCAAGATTATTGAAGGTAGGTGACAAAGGACAAGAGAATGAAATAACTTGACCCATAAAGAGAATCAATATTTCTAAAGCAGCTGAATGACAAAGGCATGACATGTGTTATTGAGAAATAACATCGAGGACGATGTTCCTTTTAAGAGGGAAGGGATTGTAATACCTTTATTAACCCCAGCTTGTAATTAATCATTAATTATGATCACCATGCTATGGCATGGGAACAATTTAAATGTATTATTTAGATTTTCCAATGGATGAATGTGGGGGTAAAGCCTTGTAGTAATGGACATGATATCACTAGAGGAAATAAAGAGGAAACTGTGGAGAGGGTTCATTAGTTCAAATGACCCAAATTCCCTTTTTTGAGATCATAAGCCTCATTTGGATCCCAAGGAGAGGAATCAATTAATGAAGGAAGGATTGGTGGTTGGATAATCAAACAACCACATGAATGGAAGTGTGGGTTGAATGAAGAATGTCAGCCCGAAGTACCGCAGGATCTGGCAGACCAGGCTTACCCGAGTGTCCTTCTGATAGAAGGAACATGATAGGTCGAGGACCATTCGGGGAAAGGATATACAAAAAAGAGAGACAAGGAGAAGACCACCGAGGAGGAGGGGGCACACGAGGCTCTACAGAGAGAAGGAGAGACACCAGACTAGAATGAATGCACAGAGGGGAATGCACAACCTTGATATGAAGAAGAAAAGAGGAATGATGTGAGCTTGATGCTGGTGAAAAATCTGATAAACCTCACAGGGATGTTGTGACAGAGAGAAGGTATCTGAGAAATGACATAGTTCCCTAGTGATATCATGGCTTGGGACGAGGGTGGACATAGTGATAAGAATGAATTCCTATGAGCCTATGGTTGGTTGGAAAGGAAAACACCCACGATCAATTGGTTGGATGCAATTGTAATAGATAAGTACTTCATTTACCCTGCGCACTTGAATTGAAATGCATGATCGAATGTAGAGTTTGTGACTAATATTTGTAGTGTTTTAATTATAATGAAAAATGCTTAATGTTCTTCTGTAAACTGTTTCCTTTGAATGGTTATAATATGAATAGTGTGGCCTCTCGGCTAGTTGGGAAATCCTTAAGGCATTCTCCCTAGGGATCAACTTCACAGTACTAGAATCGAGGCAGACTCCACTAGACTGTTACAGTCTTGTTGATCCTTCGAAGGTGCCTTTCCCTGTGTTATATCCTAAGTTCTATGAGTGGAAGGCTCTTCCTTCAAGCCAGTAGTCTAAGAGACCACAAGCTCATGCCCATGGCCTTAACCAAATCTAGGCTAAGAGTTGATCTTATAGCCCGAGAATCATTAGAGGGTCCATATGACCAAGGCTTGGGAACCCTGGGCTAGTGTGAAAGGAGTTATCCCTTTTGTCTTCGGGACTTCGAAACTTACGACTCCACAACCCTCGAAAATAATCAAATTTTGGAGTCATGAATTGATGAGGGTCGTCGATCTGGAGGATTCAGTGATGACATCCAAAGGAACAAGGAAAGAGATTTAAAGATCAAAGAAATTAAATATTTCCTTGTTGATAAAAATTCATATTGGAAAGACCCCCTAGGGTACTTATGATATTTTTAGACCCACACGGAGCACAAAGGATTATGTCAGAATTTCATGACGGTTTGTGTGGGGGACATCACTTCTGGAGAATGACGACCCATAAAATTCTCAGGGCTGGTTATTTCTAGCCTACTCTGTTCACTGATGTTTGCGCAAAAGTCAGAGCCTGTGCTAAATGTAAGAAATTCTAAGGAAAGCAACAGCTAAATCCCCTGACATTAAAACCTATGGTTTCTTCAGGGCCCTTCCAATAGTGGGGCCTAGAATTCATTGGGGAGATTCATCCTGCATCCAGCGGTTAGCATAGATGGATCCTGACTACCACATATTAGTTTACCAAGTGGATAGAAGTTATTCCCACAAGGAGCGCTTCTCACAGGGAGATCAGCGGTTTCCTAGAAGATATCATAGAAATATTTGGTTGTTTGAGTAGAATCATCACAGATAATGCATCATCCTTCAAATTTGAACCATTAATCCAATTCTGCGAGCAGTTTGGAATCAAGTTGATTCACTCTACCCCATACTACCCCCAAGGAAATGGACTGGCATAGTCCTCTAACAAAATCCTCATCAAAATCATTAAAATACTGTTAGAGGATAATAAGAAAGCATGGGATTCAAAGCTCAAGTTTCCTTTTTGGGCTGATAGAGTGACAATGAAAATATCTCTCGGTGTCTCTTCGTTCCAGCTTGTATATGGAACCGAAGCAGTTTTTCCCTCTCAGCTAGCCTTGCCCATGGAAAAATTCCTTCAAGATCACTAGGGTGGGCCCGACGATATGATGAAAAGAATCCATCAGTTGGTCAAATCATAGTAGGCAAGAGAAAAACTCCTGGATAGATCACATGAGCATTAGCAGAGAGTCAAATGGGCTTTTGACAGAGAGGTGCGAAAAGGCGATTTTCAGCTGGGAGATCTAGTCTTAAAATGGGACACACCGAAGCAAGACAGAGGCAAGCATACCAAATTAGAGGCCTTATGGATCGACCCCTTCAATATTTCTAAAGCATTTTTGAACAATACTTACAGGTTATAGAATCTAGAGCGCGATGAAGTTTTTGGTGGCCCTGTAAATGGGCACTTCCCGATTTTTTTTTTTGTTTAAAATCTGCAGTCAGCGTCCCACCATTGTAATTTTTGTTAATTTTTTATGTTTATTCTTGTTTTAATAGGAGACTCCATAACCCAAAGAAAGGGAGTGGAGCTACGCATTCTTGGCAGCTCGCAGGGAGCATGCCATCCCCTGTGGAGCCAATTGTTAGCGATTAATCTTGTCGTGTTCTTGTGAATTGTGGTTTTGTCCTAGGTCTGTGATTTTTCCTGTCTTTTCCCCCTTTTTTGTAGACCCAATCATAGATTTCTCCTCCCGACGTATATTTTTATTTGTTTGTTTTCCCTCGTCCTTTTGGTTGACTGGTTTTCCTTGTCGAAATTTTCCTGAGAGATATCGGCCTTGAGCTCTTTTGTTCTCCCTAAGGCCGATCACTTCTCTTTTTGCCTCTATTACTGAGTCTTCGTTTCTCCCAAGTCCTAGATGTGTCGTCCAAGTCTTCATTATTGAAGGCCACAGCCCTAAGAGAAGTCTTATATGGATTCAAGCGAGCGCAGTAAATAGGATTTCAAATGTTGAGATATTATGTAGCAAGGATCGCGAAATCCCGATTCGTGAAGGGAAGATCTAGGTTGTTCGATTGTGAGGAGAAGAGGGTCATTGAATTGACATGGAAGATTTCAGATGATCAGGAATCGAGAGTTAGGGGTTCTCGTTGACAAGTGCACCCATAGCCTGAAACCCTGAATTGCAAAATTTCGATTTTGTGATTTCACGAATCGGAGGTTTCACAGGAGCAGCATCGCTTTCTCCCAAAATGTGAAATAAAGAAAACTCCCAGGAATTGGGGCCATGGTCCTAGCAACCGGTCACAAAGGAATCAGGCCTAAGAAGGGAGGCTAGCACTCATCGCATAGCTGACATTTTGTATTGTCAGGGGAGCTATCGTGGCCATCCATTTTGAAGTGAGTCTGACCACTGATCTCAGCGGTCGTTTCACGATTTTAGGCATCGTGATATTGAAGCCAATATGGAGTGAAAACTCCTGAAATGTGAAGCCCTAAAATATCATGCAGGATAAGCATGAGGTCATGGCCTGCGGTCACATGGGGCGGTTGAAAAGAGTCACTCCCAAGGGGTCGAGAGTGTTTGTATTAGCTACAGAAGAAGGCAACATGGTTCCAAGGCACTAAGCTTAACTTAGCAATACAGGAGCATCGCCTAAGAGCATTCATGTATGTCTGGGCTCATCCCAATCCCAATTATGATAGTTAATGAAACTGAAGAAGTTGGTTGAAACTTCATTTCGACCATAAATAGGAAGCATGGAAGCTCAACCATGGAGGCAGGTTATCAGCCCAAGGTTTCCATATCATAAATTTTCCTACAAAGCCCATATTGTCTTAGATTTGCATCTCACAAAGGAAATCCTATGCAATCTGACAGAAGGAGAAGAAACACAAAGCTTTTAATGTAGTGATCAGAACGTTTTTCTATAGGGAGCAAGTCACTTTTATTATATATACTCAGTTCTTATATTTTGTAATTGTCGATGGTAGAAAAAAGCTCTCATATTGTAAAGTTTTAATGAACATTATGGTTCTCTAGTTATGCATATGCATTTGAGACATCTTGTTTAATGAAAATCAACTTTTTTACTCCCTCTTGTTTCCCTCTAATGTTGAAAGACTTCATGTTTGAATGATTCACTTGAATTATTGTGACTGCATTATGATGAAAGTTTGATTATAGTGTTGTTATAGTTTGTTTCAATTTTTGTGAGATTTAAATTCAATAAGTTCTTGTGCTTAAATTGTTCCTCGTTAGGCTGTAGAAAGGCTTGATGTCCTTTGAAGACCTCTGAATTTTCACATTGAAGTCTTCCTCCCACTCACCCTTACTACAACTTATCATTTGAAGTTAAATCAAGACCTCACCTACTAGTGCATATCAGTCTGGTTTTCTGATTTAAGACAATATTTTCCTGAGACTGTGCCCATTTGACCCTTTTATAACCAATCTGTGACATAAAATCTGATGGTATCAAGCTTACCTCTGTTGCAATCCAGAGGTGACTTCTGGTGCTAACATTTTTGGCACCGTTTTCGAGGACGAAATTGAAGATTTTCCTTGGGATTGAATGACAAAGCTTACTGGTTATGAAGGTGCATCAGAACTTAGTACATCAAATATTGCAACTGTGCACCTGGCGACTCCACTATGGTGAATTCATTGAGGTGAATCCACTGGCAACTCCACTGTTTCAGTTGTGGCTTCCAGAAGCAGACACACAAGGTCTACTCCACAACTGCCTTTAGAAACACCTGAAGCTGACCCAAAGAAAATTAGTAGAAAGGGACAGACCCTTCGAGAAGGATATGATGTTGTTGAACCAGGTATTTATGATTATTTTCATGGCCCTTCTTTAGAAACTCCAATTTCTGCTTCTCTTTCCCCGGTTATACCTTCTGTTGGAGTTTCTCAATCTTTAAATTTTGGGAGTGTTCCTGTTGAGTTTTCCCCTCCTGGTCTGGGATTAGAGGGAGAAATACATGTCACTCCTCTCTCCCCTGAAATCATACCATGGTTTAGACCTGGGACATCAAAAGAGTTTTCTACCCCGGGCTTTGCCACCCCTCCTTCTATTACTGTTGCTATTGCGTGAAAGGAAGCCTCTACTCCTTCAATCCCTGTGGCCTTTTCTCTAAATCCTTTGTTGTTCCCCTTTCATCCCGAAAGCTCAGTTCCAGTCTCCCCTGTTTGAACTCCATACCCTCCTAATTCTCCTCCATCTATCATCACTATGACAGGTACCAATCCTCCTAGAAATAGAATGGATGCCATAGTGGCTGCAAGATATGCCCCTCTAGTCTTACCTCATCCCATGAATGCTCTCCCTGCTTGAGATTACCTAAAATATATGCCTAAGTTCACTAGAGAAGAAGATATAACTGCTGAAGAGAACCTTTTTTCCTTCTACAGTTATGCAGACAATCTAAATATCGAAAATGAAGATGTCTGGATGAGAGTCTTTGTCCAAAGCCTTGATGGCAAGGTTAGAAAATGGTTTAGGGGATTGACCTCTGGATATATTGTTGGGATTGAGGCCCTAGATGATGTTTTCTTGAGACAATGGGGGGATAAAAAATATTTTATGTATTATATCACAGAGTTCGGGTCCTTAAAGAGAAAAGAGGGAGAATCTGTCTCTGACTTCTCCAAAAGATTCAATAGAATGTACAATAAGATCCCTACTAAGATAAAGCCTACATAATATTCTGCCAAAATCACTTATGCTAGTGCTTTTGACCAGGATTTCTACCTCCTGCTCAGAGAAAGAAGAGCTACTTCCTTGGCTCATATGAAAGATGTAGCCCTGGAAGTAGAATCCAATGTATTGGCAGCTAACCGAATCAGAAATAAGGTGGATAGAGACATACCAAGAAAAATATCTGAAGCCTCCACCTCTAGTTCCTTTGTTTCTCCCCCTCAAATAGATGAAGTAACCAAGTTACTAAAATCACTTTCAACTAGAATGGAAATATTGGAAGTAGAGGGGAATCCAACATACAAAAACCCTCAAAATGTTTATAACAAAGACAACTTTAGAAGGTCAAACAACAATGCCCCTCAGATTATGCCAAGGGAACAAAGGAACAGAGATAGAGATGATCAGAAAATTCAAACCCCTCTCCAAAATAACCTTGTTGTTGATGAAGAAATGGAAGAAGAAGAGCTTGACCCTCAAATTCATTGTATTGGAGACACCTCCCCATTTCCCCATTTGACTCAAGTTGCACATGAGGAATACCTAATAGATGGCCAAATAAATGAGTTGAGTAAGGGAAAGAAGGCCGATACTGGTCCCAACAAATACAACCTCTGATCCAAGAGGAAAGAAGAGAAGTCTGACATCCCTTCTCAACCTCCCTGAGTAGATAAGCCTGCTAAAAATGCATCAAACACCAGAAAGGAAAAGAAATCTCAAAATCCCTCACCAATAGCCAAATACCCTGCCCCAAAAGTGAGAGAAATTATAAAGCCCCCTTCCTCCTTTAACTTTGAGCATGAAATTCAAAAAATTAGGATCCTTGTACCCCTTTCAAAGCTGGTTAAGCACGAAGATTTCAAAAAATCCCTCTCTAAGTTGTTGCAGCCTAAGACATCCTGCCATTCCATAGATTCAGTAAATCTCCAGGATGAAAATCCAACAGTCATTTTAGGGCCTATGGTAGAAGACAGAGATGATTCATCCCCTCCCTTCTATACATCATCGAACATACATGATAAGGTGCTATATAATTGTCTGATGGACTCAGGGGAATCTCATAATCCCATGCCCAAAACTCTCATGGAAGAGCTTGGATTAGAAATTATGAAATCTTATCATGATTTGTATTCTTTCGATTCAAGGAGAGTATAATGTCTTGGGGTCATCAAAGATCTGGTGGTAACCTTGTTTCAAATTCCCATGAAAAGTGTGGTCATGGATATTGTTGTGGCTGATGTGCCTCCCAAGTTCGGCATGCTATTGTCAAGATCTTGGATAAAAATACTTGGGGGAACATTACATATGGATCTCACATATGCTACCATTCCAGTCTTTGGAGGGGATCATATGAGACTGTATAGAGAATATCAGTTGGCCTACATTGTTAGTGATGAAGTCGATCCCACCAATCACCCAATATTTTCCCTTGATACCGATTTGGGATCCATCTTGTTGCAGCTGACCGATACCCCCGAAGCTCCTCTGGAAATCAGAAAGCAACCCATTTATTTTCATGAAGTACCTCCCCCAACTACTTTCATGTGGAAGATGTTATTTGATGGAGCCTCTTCTAGAGAAGGTGTTGGTGTTGGAGTAGTTTTTGTGTCACCTTGTCAAGAAACTATATCTCTGTCATACAAATTAGAATTTGAAACTACCAACAATGTGGCATAATATGAAGCTCTTGTTTTGGGCTTAAGAGATGCAAAGGACATGGGGATCAAAGAAATATCTGTGTTTAGGGATGATGAATTGATTGTTCAACAAATCAGAAGTGTTTATCAAGCTAAGCACCCTAGGCTAAGATCATATAGAAATGAAGTGTGGGATTTGATTAACATCTTTTTCTTATCCTTAAACATTTCATTTGTTCCTAGAGGAGAGAATGGCATGGTCGATTCCCTGGTGTTTTCAGTAAGCAATTTCAAATTCCCTCTCCCACCTAAGCTTAGGTATGATGTTGAAGTAAAATACAAGCCCTCTATACCTGACAATGTCAAGCATTGGAAAGTGTTTGAGGATTATCTTGAGATCAAAATATTCCTGGAGACTATTGATGAGTTTTCAGCCTTGCATATTGATCAAGTTCCTGACTCTGAAATCGATCCTCATCCTGATATTTTTTTGAGCAAGATTGTTGATCATCATATTGTCCAGTTGCCCAACAATCATATTCCCAATGGACTAGTCCCTTTAGAAAGATTATTCGAAATAAATGATGTGGCAATAAAGGGTAAAGTTTCAAACGAGGATTTTAAGGTAGCTAAGTGCAATATCGACATAGAGGGGAATCCAAAATTTGTCAAGTTGTCAAGCAGTTTGTCAAAGGAGCAGAGAGTTGAGTATGCTAAGTTATTAAAGGAATTCACTGATGTGTTTTCCTGGACCTATGAATACCTCAAGACATATGACACAAGCGTCATCGAGAATAAGATCTCGCTGAAGGAAGAGGTCAAACCATTTAGGATGATTTTAAGGATGGAAATTTATTTTAAAATGTAGAAACCTTGGAGAATCTTAGTAATCCTTCATATGCCAACTATAAATGTTTGGCGATATTTTTGTAAAAATGTTCAAATTTCTAAGGATTTTATATATTTTTTATAAAATTTTGGCGATTTTTAAGGTAAAATAATTTTATCCTATAGAATTTGGGCGAATCATTTTTAAAATAGCGAATCTCATTTTTGGCAAAACCATGGAAAATTATCCCATGAGAGAAATTTAGCCCCTAAAATAATCCATGCAGGCTATCATGGAGAGAGAGGTAAGGAAACTGTTGGATGCCTAGATCATCGTTCCTTTGAGATATTCACAGTGGGTGGCCAACCTGGTTTCAGTGAGAAAGAAGAGTGGGGAAATCAGACTTTGTGTCGACTTCAGGAACCTAAATAGGAGCTCAATGAAAGATCATTGCCCCTTGCCAAAGATGCAACACATACTACAAAGGGTAACTGACGCATCAAGGATATCCATGATTGACATCTTTTCAAGATACAATCATATCTCTGTCCTGCCTAAAGACAGAGAAAAGACAACTTTCACCACTCCTTGGGGCACGTTCATGTATGCCAAAATTCCCTTTGGATTGATGAACGTGAGAGAAACCTTACAACGAGCCATGGACATCACCTTCATTGGAGAAAAGGATAAATTTGTGGTCATCTATCTGGACAACATAACAATCTCCTCCAAATCTGATAAAGAACATTGTTAGCACCTGAGGAAGATTTTCTTGAAATGCAGGAGTTTTCTCGAAATGCAGGAGGTTTGGTCTCTCTCTAAATCCAAAGAAATCATTATTTTCTATGCAGGAAGGAAAATTACTGGGGCACATAGTATCATTTGAAGGAGTTATGATCGATCCCAGCAGGGTAGAATCTATTCAATCCTTATCGCTTCCCAGATCCAAGAAAGAAGTTCAGTCCTTTCTGGGTAAAATCAATTTCCTGAGAAGGTTTGGTTCCAATTTTTCTGAATTGGTGAAGCATATCATAGCCATGCTTAGGAAGGGGGATGAAGTAAAATGGACTACTGAATCTAGGGAATCCTTTGACCAAATCAAAAAAATATTGACTGAATCACATGTTCTTATTAGTCCCGATTACTCCAAGGATTTTCTGATATTTTATTTTTCTTCCTTTGATACAGTGGTCATTGTTCTACTATAGAAGCATGATGCAAGGCTTGAAAAAACTATTTCCTTTTGCAAAAAAGTGTTGAGGGATGCAGAGATCAGATATGACATCATGGAAAAGCATGCCTATGCCTTGGTGAAATATCTCAAAGATTTCAGAGTCTATGTTCAGCATTCAAAGATTATTGCATATGATCCTTCAGGGCCCTTCTAGCAGTCGGGCCTAAAATTCATTGGGTAGATTCATCCTGCGTCTAGCAGTCAGCATAGATGGATCTTGACTACCACAGATTATTTTACCAAGTGGATAGAAGATATTCCCACAAGGAGTGCTTCTCACAGGGAAAACATCATTTTCCTAGAGGATATCATAGCAAGTTTTGGTTGTCCGAGTATAATCGTCATAGATAACGCAAAATCCTTCAAAGCCAAACCATTAATCCAATTCTGCGAGCATTTTGGAATCAAGTTGATTCACTCTACCCCATACTACCCCCAAGGAAATGAATTGGCATGGTCCTTTAAAAAAATCCTCATCAAAATCATTAAAATACTATTAGAGGATAACAAGAAATCATGGGATTCAAAGCTCAAGTTTTCTTTGTGGGATGATAGAGTGACAACGAAAATATCTCTCGGTGTCTCTCTGTTCCATCTTGTATATGGAACGGAAGCAATTTTTCCCTCTCAGTTGGCCTTGCCTGTGGAAAAATTCTTTCAAGATCACCAGGGTGAGCCCGACAATATGATTAGAAGAATCCAATAGTTGGTTGAAGTGCAACAGGAAAGAGAGCAACTCCTGGATAGAGCACATGAGCATTAGTAGAGAGTCAAACAGGCTTTTGATAGGAAGGTGCAAAAAAGAGATTTCCAGCTGGGAGATCTAGTCTTAAAATGGGACGCACCAAAGCAGGACAGAGGAAATCATACCAAATTTGAGGCCTTATGGATCGGTCGCTTCAATATTTATGAAGCATTTCTGAACAATACTTACAGGTTACAGAATTTGGAGGGTGATGAAGTTTTTGGTGGCCCTGTAAATGGGCACTTCCTGAAAATGTTTTTTGTTTAAAAGCTACAATCGGTGTCCCACCATTGTAAATATCGTTCATGTTTTATGTTTATTCTTGTTTTAATAGGAGACTCCATAACCCAAAGAAAGGCACTAGAGCTACGCGTTCTTGGCAACTCACAAGGAGCATGCCAACGCCTGTGGAGCCAAATGTTAGCAATTTATCTTGTTGTGTTCTTGTGAATTGTGGTTTTGGCCTAGGTATGTGATTTTGCATGTCTTTTCCCCCTTTTTGTAGACCCGATCATATATTTATCCTCCCAACATATATTTTTCTTTGTTTGTTTGCCCTCATCATTTTGGTCGATTGGTTTTCCTTGTCGAAATTTTCCTGAGAGATATCGGCCCCTAGCTCTTTTGTTCTCCCTAAGGTCGATTACTTCTCCTTTTTACTCTGTTACTGAGTCTTCGTTTTTCCCAAGTCCTAGTCGTGCCTTCCAAGTCTTCATTATTGCAGGCCACAACATTGAGAGTGGTCTTATATGGATTCAAGAGAGTCTGGGAATCAAGATTTCAAATGTTGAGAGATTATGTAGCAAGGATCGCGAAATCCCAATTCACGAAGGGAAGATTTGGGTCGTCTGATTGTGAGGAGCAGAGGGTTGTTGAATTGACATTGGTGATTTGGGAGGATCGGGAATCGGGAGTTTGGGGTTCTCTTCGACAATTGCATCCATAGCCTAAAACCCCGAAATGCGAAATTTTGATTTCGCGATTTCATGAATCGGAGGTTTCACAAGAGCGGCATCTCTTTCTTCCGAAACACTAAATCACAAAAAATCCATAGAATTGGGCCCACGGTCCTAGAGACCATTCAAAAAGGAAGCAGGTTCAGGAAGGGAGGCTAGAACTCATCGCATAGTTGACATTTCATAGTGTTAAGGGAGCAATTGTGGCCGTCCATTTTGAAGCGAGTGTGACCACCGATCTTAGTGGTCATTTCGTGATTTCGGGAATCGCGATATTGAAGCCAAGATGGAGTGAAAACTCTTAAAATGTGAAACCCCAAAATATCATGCGGGATACGCATGAGGTCATGGCCCACAGTCACATGGGGTGGTTGAAAAGAGTCACGCCCAAGGGGTCAAGAGTGTTTGTATTAGCTGAAGAAGAAGGCAACATGGTTCCAAGGCGCCAAGTTTAACTCAACAAGCCAAGAGTGCCACCTAAGAGCATTCATGAATGTCTGGGCTCGTCTCAATCCCAATGATGACAGTTAATGAAACTGAAGAAGTTGGTTGAACCTTGTTTCGACCATAAATAGGAAGCTTGGAAGCCCGGTCATGGAGGTAGCTTGTCAACCCAAGGTCGCCCTGTCATGAATTTTCCTGCAAAGCCCATACTGTCTTAGATTTGCGTCTCACAAAGGAAAGCCTGTGCCATCTGAAAAAAGGAGAAGAAATGTGAAGCTTTGAATGCAGTGATCAGAATGCATTTCTGTAGGGAGCAAGTCGCTTTGATTATATATGCTCAGTTCTTATATTTTGTAATGGTCTATGGTAGAGCAAAGCTCTCATATTGTAAAGTTTTAATGAGCATTCTAGTTCTCTGGTTATGCATATGCATTTGAGACATCTTGTTTAATGACAGACAAATTTCTTACTCCCTCTTGTTTCCCTCTGATGCTGAAAGAGTTCATGGTTGAATGATTCACTTGAATTATTGTGACTGCATTATGATGAAAGTTTGATTATAGTGTTGTTATATTTCCTTTCAGTTTCTGTGAGATTTAAATTCAAGAAGTTATTGTGTTTAAATTGTTCCTCCTTGGGCAACGAAAGACTTGATGTCCTTGGCAGACCTCTGCATTTTCACACTGAAGTATTCCTCCCACTCACCCTTACTACAACTTACTGTCTGAAGTTAAATCAAGACCTCATCTACTAGTGCATATCAGTCCATTTTTCTGAGTTAAGACGATATTTTCCTCACACTGCCCCCATTTTACCCTTTTATAACCAATATGTGACATAAACTATGATGGGTATCAGGCTTACCTCTGCCATAATACATAGGTGACTTCTAGTGCTAACAACAAGGATATCTGATCATCGAACATCGAAAGTCCAATGACAATTGTCGAAACATTGAAAATGTAGAATGAAGAACGTCGATTATCAACTATCGAACATCGAAGAAGGGACGTTCAACATAAAATGTCGAACGTTGATCACCGAAGGGATAAGGCCACATGGTGATATTTTGGGACTTCAGGGATTAGAAAATAGGAGTGTTCAATGTTGAATTCTCAAGACCCCAATTAAAAACACCTAAGTAACCTTGGGAGGCCATAACTTGCAAACCAGAGCTCGGATTTTAGTGTGGTAGCGATCGTTAGAAATATTTTGGTGAGAAGTATCCAATGGAGATCCTGGAGTTAGGATTTGAGATAGTTAGGAAGAGAAAAAAATGGATGCCCCATCCCTAGAAAGGGTATTTAGGGGTCGAGTGTGTTACATTACTACTATAACGTAATTGGACTTATTCCATGACAACAATCATGTCGTCCATTTTCTGTAATTTATGTTTTCCTCATGAAGGGAAAATAGTGACGATTGATAAATTTTCCTTTGCACATGCTAGCCCTAGTGCATCAGTTGGACATGTGATCCCTGTGATCAACAATTATCAGCAGGTAACTGAGGATGTTGGTGTCAGAATGTATTCCTCTCTCATGTATACCTTTGATTTCTTGACGCTAATTCCTCACATTCAAACCATTTCCAATGAGTCTTCATCGTCAATGAGGTTTGTTCCTTTTCGTACTTCTTATTACAATGACCCTTGGACCCTACCTTCCCCGAATATGTCATGCAAAGGTTAGTCACACATTGGGATGGAAATGCCACCGTCAGTAGCAAAAGTTGTGTATTAATCTGTTCTTAACACTCCTACTGACCCAGATCCTTTCTCCTCACAGATGGACGAGGAGGACAATGTTCTCTAGCCTGTATGGTCCGTACTTGTTCACATTATTTCCTCGAAGATACTTTACCCTTGGATAAATCCATCTTATATGCCATGTATGGTCCCGATAGGCCTTGGGACGATATGCATCATTGCTCCTATTTTCTCCCCGAGCTTGTTAGGATCGAACATGATGACTTTAGATCTACCTTAAGTGAGATGGTCGGTCACACTATGGTTCCACTTGATATGCATGGTATTTATGCCAAAGGAAACATGGTGAATATTTATCCTACTATCATGATTGACATCTCTTGAAAACCTGCCAAAGTTGAGAACGTATATATTAGTGCAGATTGTTCTCCTAGAGAAATTCAAATCTACACCAATCTCTTCAAAGAATTTAGTGATGTATTCTCTTGACATGTGGCTCAAAGGTTATTAAGTTTGACATCATAGATGTTAAGCCTCACTTACCTTACCACGTGGCATTTCAAATCCATGTGGAGTATACAAAATTACTATCAAACACATTGTAATTGATGAAGGTGTTGCGACATGTGTGATGTCCCTAACCTATTGGAAAGCCATTGGCTCTCTGACTCTATCTCAATCTATCACTATGTTCACCTCTTTTGTTGGGCATTCATTACGATCCCACATAATTATTACCTCTTTTTCATTCCAATTAGGTGGAAAGACAGTGGAGGTTGATGTAGAGGTAGTTTATGCACCTCTCGACTATAATTTAGTACTAGGGTGTAATTGGACTTATGCCATGATAACATTCATGTCGTTCATTTTCCATCCTTTGTGTTTTTCTGAAGAAAGGAAAATAGTGATGATTGATCAATTGTCCTTTGCACATGATATTCCTAGTGCATCAATTGGACCTTCGATGCCTGTGATCGAAAATTATTAGCATGCAACTAAGGATGTTGGTATCAAAATGTATTCCTCTCTCATGGGTACCTTTAATTTCATGACACCAATTCATCACATCCATGCCATTTCTAGTGAGTCTTCATCGTCGATGTGGTTTGTTCCTTTCCGTAATTCATTTTTCATTGACCCTTGGACCCTACCTTCCCTGACTATGTCATGGGAAGTTCATTCACACATTGGGATGGAAATTCCACCATCAGCAACAAAATTTGTGTATCAATCTGTTCTTAAAACTCCTACTGACCTAGATCCTTTCTGCTCACAGACGAACAAGGAGGATCCTATTCTCGAGCCTATATGGGCTATAAAATCATCTTTTCTGCATGATTTCCTCGATGATACTTTACCCTTGGATAAAGCCATCTTAGACGCCATGTATCGTCCCGATAGACCTTGGGACTATCTACATCATCGCTCCTATTTTCTCCGAGACCTTGTTAGGATCAAACATGATGACTTTAGATCTACCTTGAGTGAGATGGTAGGTCATGTTGTTGTTCCAATAGATATGCATGGTATTTATGCCAAAGGAAACATGGAAAATATTTCTCCTATCGTCACAATCGACATATCTCGAATTCCTGGAAAAGTTGAGAACATATATATTGGTGCAAATTGTTCGCCTGGATAAATTCAGATCTACAACGATCTCTTCAAATAATTTTGTGATTTATTCACTTGGTTGTACGAAGAGATGTCAAGGATCAACCCCAACATTTTTTAACATGAGATCAATACTTATCTGGATGCAAGACCTTTTCAACAACATATTAGAGTTTTTAATCCTAGGAATGCCCCTGCTATTAAGGAAGAGGTAGAGAACCTACTTAATGTTGGTTTGAACTACCTGGTTCCCTTGACTGAATGGGTGTCCAACCCCATTCCTGTGAATAAAAAACAAGGAACCATCCGCATATGTATGGATTTTCGAGACCTGAACAAGGATTGTCCTAAAGATAACTTCCCAATGCCTTTCATTGACCAAATTCTTGATGAGTGTGCAAGGAGCGAAGTCTTTTATTTTATGGAAGAATATTTAGGGTATAATCAAATTCAAATGAAACCAGAGGATCAACATAAGATGACATTTATTTTTCCTTGGGGTACTTTTGCATATCGTAAAATGCCTTTCGGACTTAAAAACGTCGGAGAAACCTTCCAACGCGCCATGACCTTTTTGTTTCACGATCTCAAGCATATTTTTGAATCTTACCTTGATGATCTCGCTACTCACTATCACAAGACAATAGATCATTTCACTCACCTTTGATTAATATTTGAGAGATTTTATTATTGCATCTGTTTTAACCCTCACAAATGCATATTTTGCATTAGGTCTTGTCGTCTTTTAGGATTCTTGGTATATGAGCATGGGATCATGGTATATTGTATGAAGTTTGAGATAATACTTCGATGTTCTTAAGAAAGACTTGGTATCGACACCTATGTTGAATCCTCCAAACTACAATAGAGACTATTTACTTTATGTTGTTGCATTCGAAGGGATGGTTGGTATGGTTCTGGTTCAGGAGGACAATGATCTCCATGAGAACATTTTCAACTATCTCAGTTGAAACTTAGTCGGTCCTAAACTTAAATAATCTCACGTAGAAAAGCTATCCTTGGCCACCATACATGTAGTTCAAATATTACAACATTATATATTACTTTGAAAAACTACTGTAGTTGTAGATATCAAATCACTTCAATATGTCCTCACCAGGCATATCATAGGGGGGAAATACAATAAGTGGATTGTTATTTTGCAAGAATTTGATCTCAATTTTTCTTCGGTGAAATATAAGAAATCGCTAGTTTTTTCCAAGTTGATATCCGACTTCCATTGACTTGATGAGGACATTTTTCATGATGTTTCATTCATAGATGAAAATATCTTCCTTATCTCATCTTTGGACCCCTGATATGGATATATTCTGATCTATATTCAAACCTTGAATCTATCCCAGCATATGTTGAGAGGTGATCAACGACGTATATGTCATCAGGCTAAAAATTACCTTTTCATCGATGACACTTTGTATCATCGAGGAGTAGATAATATTTTTGTGCCCTTGCTTGAATCATGAGGAAGATGAGTCATTTATTTATGAATTTCACAGTGGGGCTTGTGGTGGTCATTTATCCGGGCTTGCAACAACCCAAAAAATATTGCGAGCTGGTTATTTTTGGCCATCAATTTTTAAAGATTGTGTTGAAGCAGTCAAGAAGTGTCACCCTTGCCAGGTGTTCACTCGAAAAATGTGCTTGCATCCAACCCCTCTTCACCCAGTCATCATAGTCATTCCATTCACTAAGTGGGGGGTATATTTTATGGACTGTAACCCAACTTCGACTAAGGGGCATCAACATATCATTATGGTCATGTATTACTTCACTAAATGGGAAGAGGCCATACCTACTATTAAATCCGATGGTAATACTGTAGCATTCTTCGTATTCAACCAAATTATATATTGCTTAGGAATCCCAAAAGAGATTGTCACTGATCATGAGAGTCCATTTCAGAATGAAATGATGAAAAAGTTAGCATCATAACTGTTGTTTAAGCACGATAATTCTTCCCCTTATTATCCCCAGTAAAATGGACAAGTAGAGGTGATGAATAAATCTCTCAGAACCATACTGAAAAAACTTGTCAGCCAAAGTAAGTCTGACTGGAATCTGATGTTTTACCATACACATTGGGCATATCGAACCTTGGTAAATACTTCCACCAGTTTTTCTCCTTTTCAGTTAACACATGGCGTGGAGTCGATTCTTTCGATTGAATGCAAAATCCCTTCCCTCAAGTTGGAAATTGAGCTCCTTCTTAACACAACCGATCTCGAAGAACACCTTGTGCACCTATGTCTCGATGAGTAGTGTTGATATTCCTCTATGGATATCGAAGTGAATAAAAAAGGTGTTAAGGTTCAGTATGATAGGTTTGCCTGTCCTTGGTAGTACATTGAGGGTGACTTGGTTCTCCTGTATGACCAAGCTAAAGAACCGCTAGGGGCAGGCAAGTTCAACCCCATGTGGCATGATCCTTATATCATGTGACATGTTTTAGAGAAAGGAGCCTATGAATTGGAGGATTATGAAGGGAAAATGTTGGATGAGCCCAGAAATGGGCTCTACCTTAAAAGGTATTATGCATAATCCCTAAAGCTTGGGCATGACCTTCTGTATACTAATGTATCTTAGTGTATATATATCTTTTCCTTTGTTTCATCGACTTGCTTATCAAGTTTTCCCTTGGTTGGAAGATTTCAACGGAGTATTAATTTTACTTAGGATTTGTAGAAGGTGTCAATCATCATAAACAAAACCTAGCTTCCGTCACTTGGGTGATTTACTCACACAAAGGCCAATTGGTATCTTCAAGTGGTGTTCATCTAGAGACATCAACAAATAATGTGGCTGGGTATAGCGCCATTACAGAACTATTACGTGACGCCATTTAACATGGTGTTCAGTCTTTATAGTTTCTCCTGGACTCCCAATTTGTCATATGTCAATTAAATGACAGTTACCATGTGCGAGACCCTACTCTACTCCGACGATTCCTATGGCTACGAATTTTGGAACAATACTTTGATTTCTTACTTATAATCACATACCTAGAAGTTCTAATCATGCATCTGATGCATATGCTAATTATATTTTAGATTGGAATTTGTCACATAACTAAGAAAAAAAAAACATTAATGCATGTACACATTGTAACATATATAAGTAAATATGAAGAACAATGTTTTTTATATTTCATCTTTTCAAAATATGGTGTCATAGTAAAAAATGGGGCTCACACCGTCAAAATACATATATGGTCGGTATATATATGACCATGGAATCTACGTCTATCGTGTTGTATGCGTATCATGATAGCACACTACGGTGTTTGCGAGATGCCAGAAGAGTCACACCCATGCACAAGGCACACCCACCACCTTTCTATGCATAGCCTCTGGTAGATCCTCCACTTGAACCATAGGAATATTCTGTGTCAATCGAGACAAGTTCCCCTACACATTCTACAACACTCAATTCACATCTCCTCCCATGTGCTCATCTCCCAGGATCCTCTGTTGATGTCGTGGGAATCCCTATGGTCGTCGCGGACCTACATCTGCATGACAAAGCATTTTGTTAATACTTGATACCATACAAAAATACTTGTGTTTTTTATTATTTTTTAAAAAATAAAAAAAAAATGAAATATATAAAAACTTTTCTTACCAATATCACCGTAGGAAGAACCTAATGGAAAAGGAATATTCAGATCCCCTCTGTATTCGATCCCAAAATAAGAGTAGTCATCAATGGATATGACCTGTCGATGCCACCAGAAAAAGAAAAAGATACACATAATGGATGCAAATCCAAATTTTCTCTTTCTCCCTTGTTTTCAATCCTTCAACTGGCTCTTCATGTTAGCCAATAGTGAGGTACACTAGTCATAAACACTAGGTCATAAACACTCCACCGCATATAACATGAGTGGAATTAATTCCTGGTGCAATGAGGTCAACCCTAAGATCCGTGTAATAAGAAGTACACTGATATTTAAGCTCATGTTCTCGATCGCCCTTATTGGGAGTTGGCTCCCTACTTTATCTGTGCCTACAACATAGTGGGTGGCAATGTAATCCTCCATGGTCATACCACCCCCAACCCCCCAGGATTTGATATTCACTACCTCGCCCTCGAAAGACAATCCTGTGAGAAGGGTGTTGGACAACTGAGAGGGGGGTGAATCAGTTGTTACTATGCTTAAACAATTACACCCATTCACAATATTTACAGAACACTCAATGACAATCATGTGTAGGAAAGTAAGAAGTAGAATATTCAACAAAAATCACACACATGAAATATATAGAGACAGATATTTCTCGAGGAAACCCATAAAGGGAAAAACCTCTTCTTATTGATATGATAAGTAATATTTATATTCTTTACATTATCATTATTTGGAGCTCCAACTTCTCTTGAGGCTACAATCTCTGTTTTGCAGTCTGCAACTTGTTGAGAGCACCAACTCTCTGGCTTCTCTAGCACCCACTAGAAGGAAGCACCAACTCCATTAATGTTCTAGCACCAACTGGATGGAAGCACCAACTTCCTGAATGTTCCAGCACCAACTGGATGGAAGCACCAACTTCCAGTTACACAGGATCCAACCTGTATAACAAGGAACACTTGTTCTCCCTTGCACCACCCTGCCACCCTAGTTTCTCTAGTTGCAACCAGATGGAAGCTACAACTCCCTGTGTTCAAGAACCCACTTGAACCTCTGAGGAAAATAGTCCTTCCTAGAAACTATCGACCACCCTGAAATATAAAACTTTGCTTTCTATGAATTTATTACAGTGATTCAATAGTAGTCATTGGCTTACCAGGATTATCACTGTTCTATTGTGCTTCTCTACTCTGCCTGCATTCAGTGTCTTCCTACTTGCATCCTCTTCAACTTTCTGATCTTCTCCTCTGCCTCAACATTCACACCTTGGCTTTCTCTTCTTCTCACAGATATGCATCTTTGAAATGTGCACATTCTTCTCTCTTCACCTATTCTGTTCTGTTCAGCTTCTGTTCCTCATCTCTGAGTTTTCTTCACACTACGCATACTATAATTTTACCTTTCTACAGTTCAATTCATTTTTCACTCAGAACAACCAACCTTACACAGTTGCTACATCTCTCCTTTTATAAACACCAGCCTCATCAGTTACACCTCGAATCTCCTTGGGCAAAGACAAAAACGCCTCAGCAACTGAATCACCAACCGATCAAGAACCATGATTCAATTTTCTAACTGAATCATAATTGAGCTTATTAATCATGAAAATAAACAATGACCATTCGATCATATTCCTGATTAACCTACACCATTGAATTACAATTGCTAGGTCTCGCATTTATTCCATATGCCCACTGGCTCTGATCATGGGCCTAATCAAAATGCGTTTCGCATTTCACATTTCAACAATCCTATTTCGAAGGGTCTCGACACTCCAAGTTGTGATCCCCGAAAATCCAAAAAGGAGCTTAGATGGACTGGCTCCTTCCCTTGTCGCTAACCAAACAAGAACTTCATGATTCGCAACTTCGGGAATCCTGTGGTGAAGAGTCTCAACTCTTCATGTTGCAATCATCGAAAAGGAGCTTAGCTCCGCTAGCTCTTTCCCCTCACATGACCACCGACGGTGACCACAGGCTGTGCCAAAAGGTGCTTCGCGATTTCTCATTTCGAAATTATTTCCGTGAGTGTCTTTGACTCCTCCAAATCCCAATATCTGAAACTTCGAAATGGAGCCAGATCAATAGTCCACCATTCGCGGTGATCAGATGTCTCTCCTCCACCCCGGTAGTTGAGCCTTCGGGACTTTGAAGATGAAAATCCCAAAATAAGAACTCATGAAGTGACGTCATTCTTGCATCATTCAATGACATGTCAAGAGCTGAGTGGCTGCCACATGTCACTCAAAATTATGATTTCCAATGGCCTGAAAAGCCGAAACAATTTGACACTTGTCCTTATATGCTCGTGCCACGTGTCCTTGTTGTCATAATTTTCCACCTATCCTCGCTGACGTGGTCTGTCATGATATACCTCCTATATCTGATGGCCCATATTTGTCTTTAATCCAAAGGCTGAGATTATATCGTGATTTCGCATATCGCGAGTTTGAGAGGTTAGGAGCCTCCTTCCTTTGACCTTTCAGTCATCGAAATGGCAATCGCTTGCCATGTGTCCTCTACATCCAATGTTGTACAACATACCTTGATCCAAGGGTTTAGATAAACCCTCAATCCGATGGCTCGAATTATTTCGGGATATCGCATATCATGAGTTCCCACACCATGCTCTGTTGACTCCTCCAATGTGCAAGTTAGCGAAATTCCAATCGCTCACCACGTGTCCTATGACTCCAATGGTCAGGATTGTTATCATGATTTCACATATCGCGAGTTCAAGGGGTTAGAGAACCTCTTTCCTTTGGATTTCCTGATCTACGAAACTCTGAAATGAAACCTTTGTTGCACTCTGACTATTTGCCACGTTTCCTTCTTGGATCAACAATCCTCCTTCTTTTGGGACTTTCTAAGCCCGCTTCATCTTGTACTTAAAGATCATGCTCGTTCTTCTGGATCCGATGATAGTCAGTCTTCGCACTCAGATATGATGCCTGAGATATATTCTCCTCTTCTATGCGCTCCTCAAGTCTTAATTCATATCTGACGGTCATCATGAATTCCAAATGGGATCCAATGATCACTGTTGCTCTTCATTGTTACACTTCTTCTTGCCATGCCATCATCACTGTTGATCTTCCTTTCTTTCCTATTTTCCATCGTTGTCTCCCAACTGTAACCCTGACAACGTTGCTACTATTCTTTCTTGTAACCATACCATTGTTGTTGTTGTTCTTTCTATCAATGACAAGCACGCTCATCCTGTAAACATGCCAACAATCTCCCCCTTTGGCATTGATGGAAACCTTGAACGACTGTGCTAATATATTTGGACCTCTGACTGTAGCATCTAGATGAAAACCTTGAACAGCTGTGCTAATCTGTTTGGACCTCCAACTGTAGCATCCAGATGGAAACCTTGAACTTGCCTGTAACCATAATATCGTTGTTGTTGTTCTTTCCATCAATGACAAGCATGCTCAGCCTGCAAACATGCCAACAATCTCCCACTTTGGCATTGATGGCAACCTTGAACGGTTGTGCTAATCTTTTTGGACCTCCGATTGTAGCATCCGGATGGAAACCCTGAACAGCTACGCTAATCTGTTTGGACCTTTGACTGTAACATACGGATGGAAACCCTGAATGGTTGCGCTAATCTGTTTGGACCTCCGACTGTAGCATCCGGTCCGGACCACTCTTTTTCTCCCCCTTTGACATCAATGTCAAAGAAAACATGCTCCCCCTAAGTTGTTGCAGTATGTTTAGGAGGTATCATATTTTCAACCAACACAAACTCCTCCTGACAGGATGGACTCTCTTATTGAGTCATGTAGAGTATTTGTATCTAAACCAGAGTCTTCTCATTCTGATTCTTGGACCTGTTCATCGTCATCTTCCGATGTATCCTCTGTAGAATACTCAATATTGCTCACCTCTCTTACTGAGACTCCTTCATCAACCTTTTCTTGTCATAACCAGATGACTCCCCCTGTCACTATTATCTCTCTGCTTCTGATTGTTATCCTCTTTTGTTTCTAAAAGGTTATCTTTCCCTGACAAGGTCTTTCCTCTTATTATATCTACAAGATGTCATGTATATAATTTTGTACATCAGAATGTTGTTGTTGTAAATTCCATTGTTCTACTGGAACACTACGCAATTGTAGCTTGTACTTTTTAAACAACCCTTGGATATCCCCATTGATTCCCATCAATCTCTATTACTGCAATTTAATTTTTCTTCCATTATGCATACAATCCAAGGCTTTTATGACCATATTCAATCACAAGAAAAAAACACTACAACCACTCTCATACCTGTTTTTCTTTTTCATAGATGAAGGACCTATATCAGGTTATTTAGGAGTACTGATTTCTTCCTTGTTGTATCCAATACCAAATTTTTCATTTGGTGATCTCTGACTATCCAAGAGCTTATCCAGGGTCATGGAGCTATTCAAGAACTTTCTTTGAGTGTTTGACTTCTCAAACTTCAAAAAATATGCTTCCATCTTATGACATGATTCCTTTTATATGGGATAAATGCTAATTGAACATTCTTTTATTGTATCTGAATCTTCTTCTTTACTTGCAGGGGAGGATTCAATATCAAAATTATTGTCTGTCCTTATGCTTTTAGCCACCACTTGTCCTGAGTTTATAGACCTTATTTTACAGTATTTGGAATTGACCACCACTTTACATCCTCTGTCACACTTTTGACTTACATTGAGCAAATTATGTTTCAACCCATCTACAGGCAGAACATACTGGGCATCTCCTTTGTCGTTACTCAAACTCACCATCCCTCTATCCTTGATTTTACCTGGTTCATCATTTTCAAGGGTCACATTTTTTGTTTTGTGTTTATTTATGTACAGAAGATTATCCTTGTCTCCAGTCATGTGCTTGGAACATCCACTGTCTATATTCCAGGAGTCCTTTTGTTGTTGAGTTGAAAGTACTAGACCACATTTTTCACTATCTTTACTTTTCCATGTGATGGCCTTTCTAGATAAGAGATTTGTCCTTGGATCTGCTTTGTAATTCTTCAGGTGGCAGTTTGTAGCTTTGTGGCCGAAGTTATGACAGTTATAGCATTCAATCTCATTTTTCAATAGGTCAAAGTGACTCTTGTAATGTTGTTTACTCATTGGTTGTTCATTATTTCTTGACCTCCTCAGTTGCATGTCTCTAAACTTAATTTGACCATTTGAAATCTGTGATTGTTTGTTACTTGGTTGTCTCATTCTCTGTTGTGGAAGATATTTATTCCTTGGGAATCTTGATTTATTATGTCTAAATATTAAGGAACAATTTACAACTTTGTGGCCAAAGTTAGAACAGTAGAAACAATATCCATAGAAAAAATCTTTGTACCTAGAAACTAGTTGTCTTCTTTGAGCAGGTCAATTTATTCCATGCTGATGATTTCCTTGAGCAAGGGGTGTATTCTTTCCTTGTTCTACAGATTCAGTTCTGGCACCTTTTCCTTTACTCCTCCTGGGCGGTTGATTATCTTCCTTTATTTCTGTAGAGTGGTTGTTGTCAATGATTATAGATTTGACAAACTTGATGGGTTCTATATTACTTGGATGATCACTAATTGATCCTTCTTCATATCCCAAGCCATATTTCAACTTTGTATTCCTTTTCTGATTTATAATGGAAGTTAATTCTTCTGAGGCTTTAATACTTGACGGATTTTTGTGATACAATGCCTTAAACTTCTCCATTTCTTTTCTGCTTTTTACTATCTCTTCTTCTAAGGCTTCACACCTTGCTTTCTTCTTTGATAACTGTTGTTTCAGAATCTCTTCTATTTTGTTTGCCTCTTCTAAATCCACTTTTAGTAGAGAAAAGTCTTCATCAGGTTTTTTATCATTCATTTTAAACTACATCAACAACCTTTTTTGTTTTCTCTTCTTACATCTAAGTCTGTCAATTTATTCCAAGGCACTGATTAATTCACCTTCCATATCCACCATAGCTTCTACATCATCCATTTCACCTCCTAAATGTTCATCATCTAGATCTCCCATAGTCATAATCATAAATCATTCACTTTGTCTTCACAAGATGAATCATTATCTATGTCTTCTGAGGAGTTGTCATTGTTTGCACACAAACTTTTCTTTTTACTATATTTCTTAAATTTGTATTTCTTTTCATCATGAGAGTTCTGATCCTTTTTCTGGTGAGGAAATTTAGATGCAAAATGACCTATCTTACAACAGTTAAAACATTTGAAAGGGAGATTGCCTTGATATTTTCCTAATCCTTTCTTTAACCTTCTCACAAATTTTGCCTCAATATCATCTAATTTTGAATCAGTATTCTTGTCTTCTTTAAAAGATGCTTCTCTAGTAATGGATTTATCTTTGCTAATTCTCATTTCATATGCAGTTAGAGTTCCTAGGAGCTGATCAATGGTGAGAGTTTTAAGATCATTTATTTCTTCTATTGCAGAGACTTTTGGATTAAATTTATGAAGGAGAGATCTTAAAATCTTCTGAACTAAAAATGATTCTTCAATTTTCTCACCAAGACCCTTCATGGCATTCATAAGCTCTTCAACTCTTAAAAAATACTTGTTGATTGTTTCATCTTCATTCATCTTTATTTTTTCAAACTTCAATCTATATGTTTGAAGTTTGGCATCTTTTACTTTCTCACTTCCTTCATAACTGTTAATAAGTTTATCCCACATTTCTTTGGTAGTTTGAAGATGCATCACCTTTACAAAATCAACTTCTGCAAGTCCATTCAAGATAACATTCATTCCCTTAGCATTAAATCTAAATTATAACTTATCATCATTGGAAGCTAGCACAATAGGCTTTATGTATCTGGTCTCTACTACATCCTAGACATCATCACCTAAGGCCATTAGGTATGTTCTCATTCTGACCTTCCAAAAGGAAAAATTTGTTCCATCAAACAGAGGAGGCTTACTGGTTGAAGTCCCTTCATGACTTGTCATGTTTAAGCTTACAAATCTACCTTTAAATAAAAGGATCCTGCTCTGATACCAATTGTTGGACAACTAAGAAGGAGGGGTGAATCAATTATTACTGTGCTTAAATAATTATGCCCATTTACAATCTTTACAAAACACTCAATGACAATCACAATCATGTAGGAAAGTAAGAAGTAGAATATTCAACACTAATCACACACATGAAATATACAGAGACAAATATTTCTTGAGGAAACCCATAAAGGAAAAAACCTCTTCGTCTTTATATGATAAGTCATCTTTATATTCTTTACATTATCATTCTTGGGAGCTCCAACCCCTCTTGAGGCTACAACCTTTGTTTTTCAAGCTGCAACTTGATGAGAGCACCAACTCTCTGGTTTCTCTAGCACCCACTAGAAGGAAGCACCAAATCCCTTAATGTTCCAACACCAACTAGATGGAAGCACCAACTTCCTGAATGTTCCAGCACCAACTGGATGGAAGCACCACTTTCCAGTTACACAGGCTCCAACCCGTATAACAGAGAACACTTGTTCTCCCTTGCACCACCCTGCCACCCTGGTTTCTCTGGCTGCAACCAAATGGAAGCTACAAATCCCTGTGTTCAAGAACCCACTTGAACCTCTGAGGAAAACAGTCCTTCCTGGCACCTCCCAACCACCCTGAAATATAAAACTTTTCTTTCTGTGAATTTATTACATTGATTCAATAGTAGTCATTGGCTTACCAAGCTTATCATTGTTATGTTGTGCTACTCTACTCTGCCTGCATCAATATCTTCGTACATGCATCCTCTTTAGCTTTCTGATCTTCTCCTCTTCCTCAGCATGCACACCTCAACTTTCTCTTATTCTCATAGATATTCATCTTTGATATGTGCACATTCTTCTCTCTTCACCTATTATGTTCTGTTCAGATTCTATTCCTCATCTTTGAGTTTTCTTCACACTGTGCATATTATAATTTTACCTTTCTATATTTCAATTCATTTTTCACTCAGAACAGCCTACCTTACACAGTTTCTGCATCTCTCCTTTTATACACACCAACCTCATCAGTTACACCTCGAATCTCCTTGGGAAAAGACAAAAATGTCTCAACAACTGAATCACCAACCGATCAAGAACCATGATTTGATTTTCTAACTTAATCGTAACTGATCTTATTAATAATGAAAATAAACAATGACCCTTCGATCATATTCCTGATTAACCTGCACCGTTGAATTACAAGTGATGGGTCTTGCACTTATTCCATATGCCCACTGGCTATGATCACAGGCCTAATCAAAATGTGTTTCTCATTTCGCAATTCGACAATCCTGTGTCGAAGGGTCTCGACACTCCAATTTGTGATCCTCGAAACTCTGAAAAGGAGCTTAGCTAGACTGGCTCCTTCCCTTATCATGACCATATAACCACAAGTTGTGACCACTCTCTAATGAAATGAGCACTTCGCAATTTGCGACTTCAGGAATCCTGTGGTGAAGAGTCTTGACTCTTCATGTTGTGATCACCAAAAAGGATCTTAGCTCTGCTAGCTCTTTCCCCTCACGTGACCACCGACGGTGACCACAAACTACGCCAAAAGGTGCTTTGTGATTTCGCATTTCGGCATTCTTTCCGTGAGTGTCTTTGACTCCTCCAAATCTTGGTATTTGAAACTCCAAAATGAAGCCAGATCAACGGTCCACCATCCGCGGTGATCTGACGGCTCTCCTCTGCCCCGATACTTGAGCCTTTAGGAATTTGAAGCTGAAACTCCTGAAACAAGAACTCATGAAGTGACATCATTCTTGCATCACTCAATGACGTGTCAAGAGCTGAGTGGCTGCCATGTGTCACTCAAAATTATGATTTCCGGTGGCCTGAAAAGCTGAAACAATTTGACACTTGTCCTTATATGCTCGTGCCATGTGTCCTTGTTGCCGTAAGTTTCCACCTATCCTCACTGACATGATCTGTCATGATCTACCTCCTATATCTAATGGCCCATATTTGTCTTTAATCCAACGACTAAGATTATATCGTGATTTCGCATATCGTGAGTTTGAGAGGTTAGGAGCCTCCTTCCTTTGACCTTTCAGTCAGCAAAATGCCAATTGCTCACCATGTGTCCTCTGCATCCAATGTTCTACATCATACCTCAATCCAAGGGTTCAGATCAACCGTCAATATGACGGCTCAGATTATTTCGGGATATCGCATATCATGAGTTCCCACACCATGCTCTGTTGACTCCTCCAATGTGCAAGTTAGCAAAATTCCAATTTCTTGCCACGTGTCCTATGACTCCAATGGTCAGGATTGTTATCGCGAGTTCAAGGGGTTAGAGAACCTCTTTCCTTTGAATTTCCTGATCTGCGAAACTATGAAACGAAACCTTTGTCATGCTCTAACTGTTTGCCATGTGTCCTTCTTGGATCAATGGTCCTCCTGCTTTTGGGAGTTTCTAAGCCCACTTCATCTTATACTTAAATATCATGCTCCTTCTTCTAGATCCGATGATGGTTGGTCTTTGCACTCAGATATGACGCCTGAGATTTGTTCTCCTCTTCTGTGTGCTCCTCTAGTCTTTATTCAGATCTGACGGTCATCAGGAATTATGAATGGGATCCAACGATCACTGTTTCTTGTCATTGTTACGCTTCTTATATTTCCATGCCATCATCATTGCTGATCTTCCTTGCCTTCATGTTTACCATCGTTATCTCCCAACTGTAGCCCTGCCAACGTTGCTACTATTCTTTCCTGTAACCATACCATCGTTGTTGTTGTTCTTGCCATAAATGACAAGCATGATCAGCATGTAAACATGCCAACACAGGGATGATTTTAAGGATGGAAATTTATTTTAAAATGTAGAAACCTTGGCTAAACTAATCCTTCATATGCCAACTATCAATGATTGGCGATTTTTTTTTTAAAATATTCAAATTTCTAAGGATTTTATATAGTTTTTATAATATTGATGGGAAACCATTGAGGATTGAAGTGGACGACATATATTTTCTCACTCACAAGAATTCTGACCTTTACCTATGGGACTTCCCCTAAGTCTTAGTTAAGCTCTTTTTTTACTCTCTAAAAAATGAAAAGATGGCCAAGTGAACTTGTCTCTTTCACAATCGTTAAATGGATTTGAAAGGATGTCTATTTGGTGTAAGTTTAACAATTTTTTGAACCAAGTAGAATACTTATGAAAAATGAACACTCTAGTCACCATTGGCTACAAGAGTTCTCCTGGGTATTATTTTATACTTTTTCAAGACTAGGGGACTAAATCCATGAAAAAGGACATTCTTTGGAGTTAATTTGTAATTTCATTTCATCATCTTTATTGCAGTATTGAGTCTATTTCTGGTTCCCTCTTTCTCATTATAAGCATACTACCTTAGCAATTTGCATCACCATACAAGCAAAGCCTTGTTTATATCCTTTGCAACTTGACACCCTATACCCTAAGAGGAAACATCCCCCTAAGTTTCCATGCCCCACATGCACTTCCTTGCATTTAGAATAGGTATCCTCCACTGTTTGGATCCAGTTGCTTACTCACGACACTCATTTCCTCTCATGTATCATAGCATTTCTTTTCCTATGCAAAAAACAAAAAAAGACGGGCAGGAAAATAATATTATCTTATATCGGCAGCAGTCGTGTCTCCTTTGAATAGAGCACAAAATTTTGAGTCCAATTTCATCCAAAGTTTGGGTTTAGCATGACCGTAGGAAGATGATCTTGTTGCATAGATTTTACTCCTCCAAATAGTTATTCTTCCAGTACCTATGGAGAGTTCATTGATGCCTCTTGCATCACAAAGTTTTATCATCAAGCCTATGATGCCTGAGTAATCCATAGGTCTCATTCTCTTGTTCAAAGGATGTCTATATGCCTGTGTTGGCCATTTCTCAGAACTCTTGAATTTTCATGTCGGCCATACCCTCAGGGTGTCTCAGAGTCAAATGAAATTGTAGTCCTACCATGCACCCTGGTGCTACTATCATTATAGGTAGGTAACCTTGAACCCAACAGTCGACATCTCCTCATTGTTCATTGACTGGGGGGTTTCCCTTATGTTTGATGCTAATAAATCTATTCACACATTGGGATTCATGCAATGTATTGGATGCTATTAGCCTTATTGTTGGTTTCCTCACCTTTGTTGACAGTCTTCCTCATTGGATTCTATTCATAGGGTCTCTTTCATGCACTACTTGCATCTAGTGCATGTGGGAGATGCACAGGGTCAATAGTTCATGAACATCCTATTTGTCTGAGATCCTCCAAATCATAAAGCTATTGCTTTGTACCTCATGTTGATTGATGAGAGATTCATTAAAGATCTCCTTTCAACAAGTCTCCTTCCATCGACTTCATCTCATCTATTCTGGAAATGAGGTCTAGAGTCCTATGAGTACCTAGAAGCTTTCATTCATCAGTGTGAGGTTCTCCCACCATTAAAATTTTGGAATACATCAATGTCTCCTGATCGATGGATTCTTCAGGTGATCGACCTCAACACCATTATTCACACTTGTAAGAATGTACTCGTTTCCTTTATACCCACTTTCATTATCGATAGGTTGTCTCATGTTTGTTAACGATATACCTTAATGATCAATAATCAAACAAAGTATCATTATATTCGACCTCAACTCTTCTATTCACATGATGTAGACTTGCACCTTTGGTGGATAGTGTAGAATCCCTCCAGCTTCCAGTAGTATCTTTCCTAATATGTTGTTGTCTTTCATTGGACTAGTACCTATATGACTTCAGTAATCATGGGAGATCATATTGTACTCCATTGCATAAAAATGTATTTAGATTTGTTTTGAGACTAGTTTCCACTGGGACTTGTTCGTGACTATGACAACCTATGGCATGTGTCTGCTTTGTATTTCCTATTCATGGCCACGAACAACTATTTTATATATTTCCACATGGATCTGTAGTGTAATTAAAATTGGAATCCATGTGTACAAAGTCATTATGGATTGTAATATTCTCATGAGTAACAAGAACTTCCAGCTGAGTCCCCATTACTTCACTTCTGGGAATTATAATTTATTGCGGCCATCACAGATACTCCTATGACCTCACACATTAGTGGGCATATATTACAATAAATTTTGCCTCACCCTACACAACTTTCTTGGATGGACTTTTCATTTCCCTATGCAGACTTGAAGTCCCCTTTTGTACCTTCAAGAGATAAAAAAATAACATTTTCCACATATACACACCCTATCAGTTAGACAACAAGAATATACAGAGGTTGATCCACTACAACCTACGTACATCGGGTTTAGTGATCAAAATTAAAAATTATGTCTGGTTTCCATGCCATGTCATGAGATCCATGATCCTTGACCTTCCATATACTGGAAACGTTCTAAATAGGCCCTTCAATTCCATTTGAAGGCTATAAATTGAGCCATATCCAAGCCTTGGAAAAGGGAGAAAATTCAACTTTGAGAGCAAAGACACTCTAGAGAAATTTCACTTCATATTGAGTCTGCATCCCTTTCTCCTTGAAAGTATGAACTCATTGTTCAACTCCCAAGATCTTCCTTATTTGTGATGGAGAACCTCATTGTATCGTTTATATGAGATTTCCTTTGGTGGAGGACTGAAGTGGTGGAGGCCCAACTGGAGGGACTTAGTTTCTTGGTTCTGATATGTGTCGGCACATAAGTTTTTCACATATATACTTCTGCTGATTATTTTAATAGAAATAGTTTTTTCTCGTCCAATTGATATCTTGAAAATATTTGAATTATTATTCCATGGGCATATTTTTCATGAATGTTAATGGATTGTGCTAGTATATATGATAAAACTATATATCACCATATGTTTGCGTATCTTGGTTGTTGAGGACAAGTTGCAAGTATAAATCTTTGAGTTGCGTGCTCAACGGTGGTCTTCATCAAACATCTAGAAGAGGTAGGATCTTGGCCTTGTCTTGTTAGAATTTCATTTATATAGCATACTTGGGATTAGAGTTGATTTATGCGTGTCATTCCATCTGTTGTGGTTTACCCCATGCCACAGAGAGATTTTTCTCATAACAGAATTGGCGAACATACTAGGGATTGATATTCTTTTGGGGGGGGTTGGAGTGTGTTCTCTTTGATTTTCTCTCTACTAGCATGAGTTTCCTTGTCACCTGATTGCTTGAAAACCTATTTTTACTTTGCATCTGAGTTTCTTGGCTTAACCCTTGCCCTATTAGTGTTTTACTATATATACATGGTTTTTCCCTTGACATACACATACATAAGAGAGTTGTCCTTCTATAGGTGCGTACATACATGAATTTTTCTAAAACAGTCACGTACATCAACTCTTTAGTATTGTTGGTTGAGTTTGGTGTCTACTGGATGAGTTTGGTTGGTTTTTGAGTCTTCTTGGGTGTTTGTCTAATCTGTTAAGTGCTTACAAAGTGATAGGAAACCATTTTATTGTTGAATTTTCGGGCAATATTCTTATCATTGCTTTCATTGGTTGTACTTGCATCTTGGTCTAAGTGTTTTCTTCTTGGTCTCCATCTTGTCTTGTCTCTTTTTTCCTGCAGTAGGGTCTATATGTGAAGTTGTTATTCAGTCCTTGCATTTTTTTTTCTTTATATCGAAAATACAAAAAAATATTTATTTTTCATTATGGAATTTTCTTTTTTGACAACTTTGCATTGATTTTGACACATGTGGAGAGATTGTATTTCATTAAAATTGTAGAAGTTACATTGAGAGTTGCATTCAGAATCTTACCATCTCTTTAGAATTCAATATTAGAACTTAGCAATGTTTTTATATTCACTTCTTTTATATGCCGAGTCATAATACAATCAGTTTCACGACCACACCTATTGAGTAAGAAGAATCCATTAAAATTAGCATTGATTAACTAAAATTTATTAGAAACAATTTTATTTTTCAGTGTACACAAACAATTATAGCACATAGGGCCCTGGAATAGGAATTTTGTGAGTAAAATTCTCCAAGGCTATTAAACTAAACATGTGTGTTGGACTAGAGAGTGGTGAAACCCATTGTGTAATTAGTGACGTCAGGAGGCTCTGCTCACACTGGAGTTAAGAATGAGGTCGCATGAAGTTGGTTGAAAAGATATCCCTCAATACCTTCTTAGCGTCAGAGATATTTCTGGGGTTCTATTCATATTTAGGGGTATTCATAGTACCTTTACCTCTGTGAGAGGTGGTGCTTTCAATATTTTAGGCTTTGTTACCCTGCCCATATGGTGGAGCGGACTTACGAATGTTCCTCTGTTCATTGGTTATATTGTGGTGACTCTAGTTGCTTGAAATAGGTAGCCGCATAGGCTATTTGCAGGGGTTATTCTACAGGTACCCTGAGTTAGATAAGGGTAGGACATCACAAAGCCTTTACGGAGGATTACCTCTCTAGGGGGATCTGACCAACTACATTGTTAAGCCCACGAGGGTCCTGATAATTGATTATGATACCTCCAATCTTTTGAAGGGAATTTCAGGCCCCTCTTGGGAGACACATACATACACTAGTGAGGGAGGCCCCTTTTTAGCCACAATGTCATGTTTTTGTGCATTGGCCTTTTTTATTTAATTTGGTGTGTTCTCTAATTGTTAGTTGGCCCTATGATTTGGTTTTATATCTCAAGTATTGATTCATTATGGAGCAAGACCAGCTTCCTCACAGGTATCACCATTTTTTGAAGTTACCACCACAAATCCTAGTGTTAGACTTGGAGGCATGGCTCCTCTGCATGCTCCTCTCTTGCTTGGTGGAGTTCATATTCCCCAAAAGAATCCTACAGTTGGAGGTCAGCCTCCTTTTTCTTTTGGGTCTAATCCTAGTCTCAATGTTCCTAGATGGAGTAATCAATCGAATGGACAATCCACTTCCTATATTTTATCCCTTCCTCCTTCCTCCTCCATGCTGATACCGACAAACACATTTGTTATGATGAATTCCCCTCTTTCCTCTGCAGTTCCACCTAGAGGAAGTTTGTTTCATGCTATGGGAAAACCCCATCCTGGAGCCCCTCTAGTTGGGGGAAGTGTTTATAACCCTCATTATGTCGCCTCCACAGGTATGGTTCCCATAAAACCTTTTATGAATCAGTTTGGAGGAGGATATTACCCTACCGGATAGGGCCATGGGATGTACCAAAACCCTAGATGGCCTGAAATCCCTCAACAACAATATTTCCTGGTAGCATGGGCTCAAACGCCACAACCCTGGATCCCTTTTCTGACCACTCCTAATCTACCATATTTTTCAAAATTAATGAATGACCTAGTGTGTCACGATATTTCATGGCTCCCCGTCCCCACCAAGCTTCCTTTAGACATTCCAAAATTCGAAGGAAAAAATGGCGAGGATTTGGGTGATCATGTTACTACTTTTCATATTATGTTCTCTTCTAATTCCCTTAATGATGATTATATTCATTTGAGGCTATTTCAATGCACCCTCATGGGGGTTGTCGGGAAATGGTACATTGAGCTACCGGGCGGAACATAAGGAAACTTTAATCAGATGGTTTTGGTCTTTCTCAACCACTTCCAGTTGTCAGTTCGTTACGATGCTAGAATATATTTTTGTCGGTCCTTCGCCAAGATAAAGCCACACATATCTCATACCATATCCAAGAGTGGCATAGATGGAATACATTGATCAAATCCTACATTCCTCCAGAGTTTCTATTGGAATGGTTCCTTAAGTCCTTATTTCCTTATATTTTGAAGGATGTCTCTACATCCAGAGTAACATCTGAGGAAGAAGCTATCTTCAAAGCCCAACAATTGAACCTCATATATGCTCAATCTAGGATGTTGTATAAAATTCTTCTTGACGCACTGTGGTCGAACTATGACCCTAGACAAAATATTGGACCTCATGCCGATGGAATCATAGGATCCGCAAATGCTAAGTCTACATATTTGGTGACGAACCAATTGAAATATTTATCTCTAAGCCAACATGTATCGGGACAAGCTTCAGCTTCGTCCTCCACTCCCACTCAGTCGAAAAATGTGCATTCTATATTGTCCTTGACCAACCAAAATGGTATCCATCAACCAGGAGGGAATAGAAATAAAGGATGAGGTAATAATCGTAAGGGTGGGAGAAATAATAACAAATCCAAGGATGACACTAACAATGATAGATCGAATAATAGTGCTAGGGAGGGCAAGAAATAAAAACAGAAGGTGAATTTTCCTTGTAAACTTTGTAAAGATTATCACCTTACCCACCTATGTCCTAAAATATAGGAATCCTCGAGGCTATTATCATCGTCACCCGTAGTGCTGAGAAATATGTTTCCACACAATTAGCACATGGCCTCAGGGGCCTCTAACACCAAAAATGCATCGAGTGGGGGTCAAAACCCCTCGGCACATGAAGGTGGCCATCTATGTGTCAATATAGTCAAGTCTCATATTGATGTAGCCACACGATCTCATGATTATGGTTCTTCACATAATATTGTAAGTCCAGAGTCTCCTCCCCCTCTGGAAACAAACTTGTAGATAAAAAATTCAAAACATCCACTCTGTACTCCGAAAGGAGTGCTGAAACACTCTTTCCACAATCCTAATGCCAGAGCTTCCTATAATTATTCAATTGTTGAAGATCTGGTTCAAACCCCTTGTGCGATGTTGGCTTTGGAGGTGCTCCAGACATGTCCTTAACAAAGGAGTGCCTTGTTATCTTCTCTAGGAGCTCTAGACATGTGTGGCTCGAAGGTTATTAAGTTTGAAATCATAGATGTTAAGCCTCACTTACCTTACCATGTGTCATTTCAAATCCATGTGGAGTATACGGAAATTACCATCAAACGCACTGTAATTGATGAAGGTGATGTGAGTTGTGTGATGCCCCTAACCTGTTTGAAAGTCATTGGCTCTCTGACTCTATCTCAATCTATGACTATATTGACCTCTTTTGATGGGCATTTGTTTCAATCCCACAAAATTATTCCCACTTTTTTTATCCAATTAGGTGGAAATACAATGGAGGTTGATGTAGAGGTAGTTGATGCACCTCTCAACTATAATTTAGTACTAGTGCGTAATTGGATTTATTCCATGACAATAGTCATGTCATTCGTTTTTTGTCCTTTATGTTTTCCTCATGAAAGGAAAATAGTGACGATTGATCAATTATCCTTTGCGCATGCTAGTCCTTGTGCATCAGTTGGACCTTCGATCCCTATGATTGAAATTTATCAGTAGGCAAATGAGGATGTTGGTGTCAAAATGTATTCCTCTCTCATGGGTACCTTTGATTTCATGACACAAATTCATCACATTCATTCCATTTCTAGTGAGTCTTCATCGTCAATGTGGTCCGTTCCTTTCTGTACTTCATTTTTCAATGACCCTTGGACCCTACCTTCCTCGACTATGTCATCCGAAGGTCAGTCACACATTGGGATGGAAATGCCACTGTCAATGGCAGAAGTTGCGTATTTATCTGTTCTTAACACTCATGTTCACCCATATCCTTTCTCCTCGTAGACAGATGAGGAGGACCCTATTCTCGAGCCTGTATGGGCCATACAATAGTATTTTCCACACAATTTCCTCGATGATACTTTACCCTTGGATGAAGCCATCTTAGAGGCCATGTATGGTCCCGATAGGCCTTGGGACGATATGCATAATCGCTCCTATTTTCTCCCAGACCTTGTTAGGATCAAACATGGTGACTTTAGATCTACCTCGAGTGAGATGGTCGGTCATGTTGTGGTTCCGCTAGATACGCATGGTATTTATTCTGAAGGAAACATGGAGAATATTTCTCCTACCATCACAATCAACATTTCTTGAATTCCTAGAAAATTTGAGAACATATATATCGATGCAGATTGTTCACCTAGAGAAATTCATATCTACACCGATCTCTTCAAATAATTTTGTGATGTATTCTCTTGGTCGTATGAAGATATGTCAAGGATCAACCCCAACATTGTTGAAAATGAGATCAAGACTTATCCGGATACTAGACCTGTTCAACAACATCTTAGAGTTGTTAATCCTACGAAGGCCCCTGCTATTAAGGAAGATGTAGAGAAGCTACTTAATGTTGGTTTCATCTACCTGGTTCCCTTGATTGAATGGGTGTCCAACCTTGTTCCCGTGAATAAAAAACAAGGAACCATCCGCATATGTATGGATTTTTGAGACCTGAACAAGGCTTGTCCTAAATATAACTTTCTGACTCCTTTCATTGACCAGATTCTTGATGAGTGTGCAGGGAGCAAAGTCTTTTCTTTTATGGACGAATTTTCAGGGTATAATCAAATTCAAATGAAGCCTGAGGATCAACATAAGATGACACTTATTTTTCCTTGGGGTACTTTTGCATATCGAAAAATGCCTTTCGGCCTTAAAAACGTCAGAGCAACCTTCGATCGCACCATGACCTTTGATTTTCATGATCTCAGGTATATTTTTGAATCTTACCTCGATGATCTCACTACTCACTCTCACAAGAGAGTAGATCATTGCACTCACCTTCGATTAGTATCTGAGAGATGTCATTATTATCGCAACCATTTGAACCCTCACAAATGCATCTTTTTCATTAGGTCTGGCCGTGTTTTAGGATTCTGAGTATTTCAGCATGGGATCATGGTAGATCCTATGAAGGTTGAGGCCATACTTTGATTTCCTCCCCCACGTAGCATTCAAAACATTAAAGGTTTACAGGGGAAGGATAACTTCTTGCATCGGTTCATAGTAAACTATGCCAATTTGTATAAGGTTTGCATGTGTGTTTTGAAGAAGGATACTCTGCTTATATGGCATGAGTGAGCCTAGGAATCCTTTGATGCTCTTAAGAAATCCTTGGTATTGGCACCTCTGATGAAGCCTCCAGACTATAGTACAGACTATTTACTTTATGTCTCTGCACCCGAAGGGATGGTTGGTATGGTTTTGGTTTAGGAGGACGATTAGCTCCATGAGAAAATTTTCTACTATGTGAGTCGAAACTTAGTTAGTCCTAAACTTAAATACTCTCACGTAGAAAAACTAGCCTTGGTCGTTGTACATGTAGTTCAAAGATTACGACATTATATATTAATTTTAAATACTACCATAGTTTCAAATATCAATCCATTTCAATATGTCCTCACCAGGAGTATGATAGGGGGGGAATATAATAAGTGGATTGTTATTTTTCAAGAATTTGATCTCAATTTTTCTTCGGTGAAATCTAAGAAATATATAGTTTTTTCCGAGTTGATATCAAACTTCCCTCAACTTGATGAGAACATTTTTCATGAAGATTCATTCATAGATGAACATATCTCCCTTATCTCGTCTTCGGACCCTTGGTATGGAGATATTCTAATATATCTTCAAACCTTGAAGATATCCCAGCATCTATCGAGAGACGATCAATGTCGTATACATCATCAAGCTAAAAATTACCTTATCATCGGTGACACTTTGTATCGTCGAGGAGTAGATAATATTTTGCGTCATTGCTTGAATCATGAGGAAGTTGAGTTGGTTCTAAATGACTGTCATAGTGGGGCTTTTGGTGGTCATTTATCGGGGCTTGCGACAACCCAAAAAATATCGCAAGTTGGTTATTTTTGGCCATCAATTTTTAAAGATTGTGTTAAAGTGGTCAAGAAGTGTCACCCTTGCCAGGTGTTCTCTCAGAAAATACACTTGAATCCATCCCCTCTTCACCCAATCATCATAGTCACTCCCTTCACCAAGTGGGGGGTATATTTTATGGACTATAACCCAGCTTCGGCTGGGGGGCATCAACATATCATTATGGTCATGGATTACTTCACTAAATGGGAATATGGCATACCTACCGTTAAATCTTATGGTAATATTGCATCATTCTTCATATTCAACCAAATTATAGCCCGGTTCAGAATCCCAAAAGATATTTTCACCGATCATGGTATTCACTTTCAGAATGAAATGATGAAAGAGTTAACATCAAAACTAGGGTTTCAGCACGGTCATTCTTCCCCTTATTATCCCTAGAAAAATGAACAAGTAGAGGCAGTGAATAAATCTCTCAATACCATATTGCAAAAAACTGTCAGCCAAAGTAAGTCTGACTGACATCTGATGATTTACCCTACATTTTGGGCATATAGAACCTTGGTAAATACTTCCACCGATGTTTCTCCTTTTTAGTTAGTACATGGCGTGGAGTCGATTCTTCTGATTGAATGCAAAATCACTTCCCTCAAGTTGGCAATCGAGGTCCTTCCTGACACTACCGATCTCGAAGAACGCCTTGTGCACCTAGAGCATCTTGATGAGAAGCATCGAGATGCCTCTACGACTATCGAAGTGAATAAACAACATGTTAAGGTTTAGTATGATAGTTTTGTTTGTCTTCGATAGTACGATGAGGGTGAATTGGTTCTCATGTTTGACCAAGACAAAGAACTGTTGGGGGCAGGAAATTTCAACCCCATGTGGCACGGTCTTGATATTGTGCGACATGTTTTAGATAAAGGAGCCTATGAATTGGAGGTTTATTAAGGGAATATGTTGGATGAGCCCAAAAATGGGCTCTACCTACATGTGTGTGACAAAGCATTTTGTTAATACTTGATACCATACAAAAATATTTGTGTTTTTTATTATTTTTGAAAAAACACAAAAAAATGAAATATATAAAAACTTTTCTTACCAATATCACCGTAGGTGGAACCTAGTGACAAGGGCATATTCATATCCCCTATGTAGTCAATCCCAGCATAAGAGTAGTCATCAATGGCTATGACCTGTCGACGCCATGAGAAAAAGAATTCATCATTGTAGGGGGTTGGCATCCTACCACCTCCTAGCCACCTCATCACATCGGTCCACCATGACATGGTTGGATTGCATGGTCCATTTGTAATAATATATACTCTAGGGCTCAAACCTGGAACCCGCTCAAAGAAAAATCTACACAGAATGGATGTAAATCCAAATTTTATCTTTCTCCCTTGTTTGCAATCTGTTAGATGGCTCCTCATGTTAGCCAATAGTGAGGTACACCAGTAATAAACAATGGGTCGTAAACACTCCATCACATAGAAAATTACTGGCCTTGATACTTGGTGCAACGAGGCCAACCCTGATATCCATGTAAGAACAAGTGCGACGATATTTAAGCTCAAATTCTCGATCGCCCCGATTGGGAGTTGGCTGCCTACTTGAACTGTGCCTGCAATATAGTGGGTGGAAATGTAATCATGCATGGTCATACCACCCCTAGCCCTATGGGCCTTGAGATTCACTACCTTGCCCCAGAGAGACAATCTTGTGATAAAATATATGGAGTCCACTTCAATCCTCAATGGTTTCCCATCCCTATTGAAGGACTTTGTCTCTGGATCCTAGTAGTTTATGAGAATCCAGAGTAACCTCACTTGAGCCCTCATTCATTTGAGAGCCCAAAATTTATAAAGGCCACATATTTTAAAGCTTGTTGGGACCCTACATCCCTTTCCACTACTACATATACCTCTTCATGCTCCATCTCCCTCCATTCAAGCACCATCCTGCAAAGGAAAAGTCATTTTTTGAGCTAAATATTACCAAAAAAGTGTTTAATGACTTGTACACGAGCTAACATGGTAACAGTCACGTACAAGGCTTCATATACGCTGGAAGGCTTTGGTTTTCCCCCATATATGGGCGCGTATACATGACCCAATAAATTGTCGCCCACATACACCCTAATTCACATTTTGCACCCTCTAATACTAAAACATCTGGGCCTAAAATTGAAATTAAAGCCAATGAAATTGAAGTAGAAGGGATGGGAACTTACTTGGTCTAGACAGTTTCTAATTTCATTTATCCTAGCTCCCACAATAGACACTTGAATATCGAAGGAAAAATGGCCTAAAATTCACTATGTGGGTGAAAAAACTCAAATTGTATGGTAAAATGGTATATTTTTACTATTAGTAGAAATATTTTTACCCACTCTATATAGTTTCTGATAATTTTTTACCTTGTGGACTAATAGTATAGTGGAAATAATTGGTTTTGGTGGTTTTGTCCAATATGTTTCCGGTTTCTAGCATCATACCGCCCGTTCGTGCCTTCAGGATGTATTTTATTTCACCAACATATAGGATATATTTTCACTCCATTTTTTCACTCTTGCATTGTCCTATGACTGTGATTCATATGCTTTAGGTACAAACGCATTTATTAGCAACACAAAACCTTCTTACTTCTACTAGAAGTGTTGTTACTAAGTGGTAGAGGCTTACCAAACATGGGTTCCCTAGCTAGAACCTTTTGTGCCATTTGGTGACCATGTAGAAGTTATTCCATAGGATCGGGAGTCCCTTATAGTTCCAATATGACTTTGCATTTGAACCCCATATTCTTACTCACAATCATTCTGACCTTTACCTATGGGACTTCCCCCAAGTCTTAGTTATGCTATTTTCTAAATCTCTAAAAAATGAAAAGATGGTCGAGTGAACTTGTCTCTTTCACACTCATTAAATGGATTTGAAAGGACGTCTATTTGGTGTAAGATTAACCCTTTTTTTAGACCAAGTAAACTACTTATGAAAAAGGAATACTCTAGTCACCATTGGCTATAAGAGTTCTCCTTGGTATTATTTTATACTTTTTTGGGCCTAGGGGACTAAATCTATGAAAAAGGACATTCTTTGGAGTTAAGTTGTAATTACATTTCATCATCCTGCTTGCAGTACTGAGCCTATTATTGGTTCCCACTTTCTCGTTATAATCCTACTACCTCAACAATTTTCATACCCGGCCAAGCAGAGCCTTGTTTATATCCTTTGCATCTTGACACCCTGTACCCTAAGAGGAAATATCCCCCCGAGTGTCCATGCTCCATGTGAAATTTCTTGGATTGAGCATATGTATGCTCCACTGTTTGGAGCTAGTTGCATACTTGTGACACTCATTTCCTCTCTTATATCATAGCATTTCATTGCCTATGCAAAAAAAAAGATGGGTGGGAAAATAATAGTATCTTATATTGACAAAAGTTGTGTCTCCTTTGAACAAAGCACAAACTTTTGAGTCCATTGTCATCCAAATTTTGGGTTTAGCATGAACTTAGGAAGTTGAGCTTGTTACATAGAATTTACTCCTCCGACTAGTTATTCTTCCAGTCCCTATGGAGATTTCATTGATTCCTCCTGCATCAAAATTTTTTATCATCAAGTCTATGTTGCCTAAGTTATCCATATGTCTCATGCTCTTGTTCAAAGGATGTCTATAAGCTTGTGTCGACCATTTCTCAGAAATATTGACTTTGCATGTTGGCCATACCCTCAGTGTGTCTCAGAGTCACATGAATCTATAGTCCTACCATGCACCGTAATCTTACTCTCATTATGGGTAGCTAACCTTGAACCCAACAGTCGACATCTCCTCATTGGTCACTGACTTGGGGGTTTCCCTTATGTTCGACGACAAGAAATCTATTCACACATTGGGATTCATGAAGTGTCTTGGATTCCATTAGCCTTATTAGTGTATTCCTCACCTTTGTCTGCATTCTTCCTCATTGGATGCTATTCATAGGGTCTCTTTCATTCACTACTTTCATTTGGTGCATGTAGGAGACGCATAGGGCCGTTGGCTCATCAAAATCATGTTCGTCCGAGCTCCTCAAAATCATCAAGCTATTGCTTTGTACCTCGTGTTGACTGATGAGAGATGCCTTAATTCTCTCCTTTCAGTGGGTCTCCTTCCATCGACTTCATCTCATCTATTCTGGAAATGTGGCGTATAGTCCTATGAGTACCTAGAGGCTTGCAGTCATCGGTGGTAGGTTCTCCCGCCATCAACAATTGGGAATAAATTAATGTCTCATGATCGATGGATTCTTCAAGTTTCCGACCTCAACACCCTTATTCACACTTGTGAGAATGTACTCAGTGCCTTCATACCTACTTGTGAGAATACATCGGTGGCAGGTTCTCCCGCCATCAACAATTGGGAATACATTAATGTCTCATGATCGATGGATTCTTCAAGTGTTCGACCTCAACACCCTTATTCACACTTGTGAGAATGTACTCAGTGCCTTCATACCTACTTTCATTATTGGTAAGTTGTCTCTCATTTGTTAACGATATACCTTAATGACCAGTAATCAAACGAAGTCTTATTATGTTCGACCTCAACTCCTCTATTCACATGATGTAGACTTGCACCTTCAATGGATAGTGTAGAAGACCTCCACATTCCAGTAGCATCTTTTCTAATGTGTTGTTGTATTTTATTGGACTAATACCTATATGACTTCAATAATCATGGGATATTACATTGTACTCCATTGTATATAGATATCTTCATATTGATTTTGAGACTTGTTTTCACTAGGCCTTGTTCGTGACTATGACAGCCTATGGCATGTGTCTTCTTTTTATTTCCTATTCATGGCCACGAACAACTATTTGACATATTTCCACATGGATATGCAGTCTAATTCAAATTGGAAGCCATTTGTACAAAGTCATTATGGATTGAAATATGAATTCTTCAATGAAAATAGTATAACATAATATGATCACTTTTGATAATACTAGTAAGAAAAACTTACATGCATCAGAAAACGTTTCGATCAACACATGTCTGTATCATTTAAAAAGAATAGGATTCATAAGAATAATAACCTTATGCTACTCCAGAAGACGTTCGTCAGACATGAGAGGTATTTCACTTAGATCTCCACGGGTTAGATGGAATCTTGAACCTATCCCGATCATTATCATGAGTAACTAGCATTTCCAGTTGAGTCACCATTACTCCACTTTTGGGAATTATAATGTATTTCGGCCATCGCAGATACTCCTCTAACCTCAAACATTAGGGGGCATATGTTACAACAATTTTTTCCTCACCCCATGCAATTTGCTTGGATGGCCTTTACATTTCCCTATGCAGACTTTAAGTCCCCTTATGTACCTTCCAGAGATAAAAAAACACATTTTTCCACATGTACACACCCTACCAGTTAGAAAACATTTGTATATGCAGGTTGATCCACTACAACCTGCGTACATCGGGTTTAGTGCTCAAAATTAAAATTATGTCGGGTTTCCATGGCATGTCACAAGATCCATGATCCTTGACCTTCCATATACTGGAAACTCTCTGAATCGGCCCTTCAGTTCCATTTGAAGGCTATAAATTGAGCCATATCCAAGCCTTGGAAAAGGGAGAAAATTCAACTTTGAGAGAAAAGACACTCTGGAGAAATTTCACTTCATATTGAGTCTGCATCCCTTTATCCTTGAAAGTCTGAACTCATTATTCAACCCCCAAGTTATTCCTTATTTCTTATGGAGAACCTCATTGTCTCCTTTATATGAGCTTTCCTTTAGTGGAGGCCTAGCTAGAGGGACTTAGTTTCTCACTTCCGATATGTGTCGGTACAAAAGTTTGTCACATATATACTTCTGCTAATTATTTTAATAGAAATAGTCTTTTCTCATCCAATTGATATCTTGAAAATATTTGAATTATTATTCCATGGGAATATTTGTCATGAATGTTAATGGATTGTGCTAGTATATATGCTAACACTATATATCACTATATGATTGAGTATCTTGGTTGTTGAGGACAAGTTGCAAGTATGCAAATTTGAGTTGTGTGCTCAATGGTGGTCTTCATCAAACGTTCGGACGAGGTAGACTCTTGGCCTTGTCTTGTTAGAATTTCATTTATATAGCATACTTGGGATTAGAGTTGATTTTTGTGTGTCATTTAGTCTATTATGGTTTACCCCATGCCATAGAGATATTTTCCTCGTAACACTTGGTATGATTGACTATAACTATGACATGAAAAACTTCACTTCTCTTATTTTGATCAATATCACTTTCCACTTTGGAGAATTGAACTGAATAATTTGAATTGATAGCAGATATACCTTTTCTTCCTATGGCCATGATCTTAGATTCATCTCTAGAATATGAACCTAGATCTTGATGAGATAATGCAACAATATGTTGATTCCCTTTTTCCTTGAACTTCTTTGGTCATAATTCTAGATGTAGCTTCCAACACTGTGATTCCTCATGTCCCTTTTTCCTATAGTGGGAACATGTAGGTATTCCCTCAGCTTGCCTCACTATGGTTGATTTCTTACTCTTCCATTTACCTTTTGATTTATTCTCGAACTTGGATGGATTCTTATCTTTGTTTGCATGCTTACCCTTACTAGACTCTATATGTGTAGCTTGTAATAACACCTTATCAATGTTTGTATGGATAAACATTAGAATAGTATGGAAAAAATATGAATGCATGCCACCAATATACTTCATAAGAGTTTCATGAGTTTGCAATGGAATTCCTAAGGATAATTCCTTCTTTTTGAATTCATGTGTATATGCCTGAATATTCTGGCCTTTACCCTATCTTAGATGTTTCCATTCGATCATTGTCATTTGTGTATGTGTCAGTGGATATAATTGTTTCCTTATAGCCTTGGTAAAATTATCCCAGGAATAGATTAGTTTACCCTTTTGAAAAAGATCAACTTGCAACTTACTCTCCCACCATATTAACGAAGTGCCACTTAATCGAAGAGAAACTAATTGTATCTTTGCAGCCTTGTCCATAATATTTTGAACCATGCAATATACCTCTATATGCTTTATCCAGTTGTCCAATTTCCTGGCATTCAATTCTCCATCATAGGTTGGCAATTCGAACTTGACATCCAATTTTAGTAATGGTAGATTATGATCAGACTTCTTAGAGGACTTCTTTTGATGAGAAGAATGTTTACTTGCATCAAAATAAAATGATGATGAGGAGGAGGAGGAGGATGGTGAAGAGATATTTGAAGGTCCACCACCTTCACCTCCTCCTTCTCCTTTTACCAAATATTCTCCACTTACAGGATTTTGAATTCTTTATTCTATTTCATCTATTGTTTCTTTCAATGATTGAAGTTTAGCTCTAATCTCTTCATGACTCATGGGATGATCTTATTCTTCTCCTTTTTCAGAATCCATCTTGTGTCTTCGAAACATCTTTCCAATTTAGGACTTATAACTTGCAATTTTTCCTTTACCAAGTTTGAGTTTGGCTCTTGTACGCATTCACTTGCAAACACTTGTCAAACCTGTTCTAATACCAACTTGATATGAAATATCATTAGATGATTTTTAATCTTTTAATACATATGAAATGTCTACTTGACATTTGAAATAAAATGATCACTTGATTGTATGGAAATTACATGTGAAGAACTTATCTAACCAAATCCACTTTAATGATAAAATGACTTGCAAATAATTGAACTTGAAATGAACAAAAATAATGAAATCACATACACAAGTTGGAAAATGGAATTCACCCAACTTGGACTACCTCTCCGGGTCCGCTTCCATTAGAGACCTTATTTTATTAATGCTCAAAGTATTGTGTTTACAATTACCTTTTTACATGTTGCTCAAATGCAGAAACAGAATGTATTATTGGATTCCTTGCGAAAAATCATGCAAAATGAGTATAAATTTCTCAAAATTCTATCAAGGTACTTCTCAGCATGCTTTATAGTGTAGCCTCACAACTTAGGTACCCTTAGGCATGAATTACGAGACTAACTATGCATTAATGTGTGTGTCCAACCTTGGTCCGCGCACCCATTAAATAGGGTGTGGGCCCTTAACTAACCCCGGAAATTCATGGCAGGCATATATATATATAACTTGTTGGTTAAGGCGCAGAGTTGATATATGGTAAGTCATTGTTTGAGCCCCATTGACTACCATATATTCATGCTATATATATAGTTTTAAACCACATGTGATGCAATATTTCCTTTATCCCTTAGTGGAATGCGGTGTTGGTTACATGGTATAGTATACAAACCAAGGGCCAAGGGTCGAGGGCTTAGGCCCTAGGCCCTTTTTCCACCCATTCAAATTCTATTACAAATTTAAATATAATTTGCACCATTCATATGTTAAGTCACAAGTGATGGAGTGATGGTAGTGGGGGATTTTTTAGACCTTTGGGAGATTATGGAGGTCCTGGGTTCGACCCCCTTCAACTCCATAATTTTACATAACTTTAACCAATTTATGCCAATGGGAGGCTTCCACATAGTAGCCTCTCATTGGTTGAACCCTGCCACTTGTCAAGTCAACATATGATCAACCCATGTGGCACCTTGGGGTGTGGCCACATCATATGTATTGTCATTCCATGTGACACCCTTTCATTGGCGACATGTGTCACCCTTTTACCCCTTTTACTTTTGACTTTAACTTATTTGGCCAAACTTTGACCGCTCATAAATTTTTCATACGAACTTCATTTGAGGAAAAATTTGTGTCATTGGAAAGCTATCATCGATCTCTATCATTGATGGTGTTTTCAAAAAAATTGGGACGGTCTAATTTTGAGCATTTTTTAACCATTCTGGACCTATGTGGATGTTTTGGATCTATGTGGATGTTCTGGATCCTCCTTGACCTCTGTGAACATTCCTGGATCCTCTTGGGTCAAGAGAATGCATAGATAAAGAAGCAAGTTCAAGAATTGCTCGATAAAGGAATCATCATACCAGGTTCCTCTCCATGTGAATCTCCTATGGACAAGATTATGGTAAAGAACTGTTATCCTCTTCCTAGAATTGATGATTTATTGGATGAGTTAAATAATGTTGTTTATTTCTCTAAGTTGGACTTGAGAAGTGGTTAGAATCATATCAGAATTGCAGAAAGTGACATATGGAAAAATTCTTTCAAGAAAAAGAAGGGGTTATTTGAATTGTTAGTTATGCCATTTGGGCTATACAATGCGCCTGCAACATTTATGAGGGTAATGAACAATGCGTTCAGGCCTTACATAGATGATTTTGTTATGATATACTTATATGCTATATTGATCTTTAGTCGAAGATGGGAAGATCATATAATGCATGTCAATATAGTCTTTGAACTCTTGAAGAAGGAGAAGTTGTATGTAAAAACGTCTAAATGTGAATTTGGGAAAACGTCTCTGGTATATTTGGGTTAAATTGTATGGAATGATCAGCTAGAGATAGATCCCGCAAAAGTAGAAGTCATTATGAATTGGCCCAAACCAACTACTGCCATAAAAGTTAGGAGCTTATTAGGAGCAGTAAATTACTAGAGGAAATTCATTCCTAATTTCTCTATCATAGCATCTCCTCTACCTACATTAACAAGACTAGTTTTGGCTCTGCTAGATCTACAACAACCATTTGAGATTCAAACCAATGCAAGTGGATATGACATGGGAGTAGTCTTGATGCAACGAGGTAAACCTATATGTTATCATTCTGAGACTTTTACTCAGGATGTGATTAAATATACAACATATGATAAGGAATTGTATGTGTTGGTAAAAAGTGTGAAGAAATGGAAGCCTTACTTAATGGGAAAGGAGACAATAATTCATACAGATCACCAGCCATTATAGTATTTGTAGTCACAGACCAAGCTACAACATCACGACATTTTAGGTGTATGGGTTTCTTACAACATTTTCATCTGGTAATCAAGTATAAGAAATGATTTCATAATAAGGTTGTAGACATGTTTTCAATACCAATGATCAATGCATCTACAATACTGAGGTATAATCCCTTAGCGCATGAAATTTATGTTGAATAATATGCTAAGGATGATGATTTTGAAGATCTATATGATGCATTAACTCATGGAAATCAACAATCAGATTATTATATGCATGAAAAATTGTTATATCATCTTGGAAATGTTTGTATACCCATGGATGGAAGAGTCAATGTAATTAGAGAAGCTCATACATCTCTCATTTATATACATTTTGGGTTGGTAAGACAATATCCTAGTTCCATAGATATTTTTATTGTCCTCGAATGAATGAAACCGTTTCTAAGTATGTAAAAGGGTGTGTTATGTGTGCCACAAGTAATCCTAACAATAGAAAGTTGGGATTATATACACCACTTCCAGTACCTTCTCAGTTATGGGAAAGTATATCCATGGATTTTGTAGGGGGTTTGTCGATGTACAAGGTAGGTCATGATTAATTTTATGTTGTTGTGGATATATTATGTTTGTTATTATCATCAAATGAATGAAACAGTGTCCATGTAAAAACATGTGTTATGTGTGCCACAAGTAAGCCCAACAATAGAAAGTTGGGATTATATACACCACTTTCAGTACCTTCTCAGCTATGGGAAAGT
>SNQJ01S0022771.1:3023-47088 GCA_010110895.2 Picea sitchensis
TCCTTCTAGTGGGTGCTAGAGAAAACAGAGAGTTGGTGCTCTCAGCAAGTTGCAGCTTGCTAAACAGAGGTTGTAGACTCATTATGAGTTGGTGCTCATATGTATGATATTGTAAAGATTGTAACCATTACTTATCATATAAAGAAAAAGAGGTTTTTACCCTGTATGGGTTTCCTCAGGAAATATTTATCTCTGTGTTTCTCATATATGTGACTGATGTTGAATATGCCATTGTTTATTTCCCTGCATTATTGTGATCATCATTTGGTGTCTCAGCAAAGAATTTAAAAGAAGCATAATTGTTTAAGCACGGTAACAACTGATTCACCCCCCCCTCTTAGTTGTCCAACATATCCAAAATAGTCAGAGGGGAAGAAGAAAACTAAGAATAAACTCAAGAAAAATAGTAATCAAACCGAAAATGAAAAAACATAAACGCAATCACCTACCACTGAGAAACAACCACAGCACAAACCGAAATTGCCATGTCTCATTTGTGGTGAAGATCACTACACACGATATTGTCCTCATCGGGATGAAGTTGCCAAACTTTTTAAAGGAAATTCTCAACCCGATGTATTGACACATACTTTTCCATAACAACAGTCATTGGTTTCCTAAGCTCCTGCACCTCCGACATGAGGTAATCCAATTCATCCTCCTAACGAGGAAGCTTCGTCAAGTTCACACATTTACATGTTTAATGGGATAGATTTGACCACTCGTACTACGACATACAACACACCTCCAGGTAAACCTGATAAGGAGAAAGTAACTACTAGTACTACACCAGATCCACCGCCTACTATAGTTACCCTTCCATTTGGGCCACTCCATATTGAGAAACCTAACTTTGACTCTATTTTACGCCCTCCCAAGAGCACAATTTGAAAGTCAACCTTTAATCCAAACTCGTGTGTTGCTCAAAACTACAACATCATTGAAGATTTGGCTCAAGCACCTTGCATTATGTCAGCTCTCAAAGTTCTACAACACTGCCCTACCCAACGTAGGAATCTCTTGGCAGCCATCGGAGCTATAGATCTTGAGTCATCTAACATTATCGTGTTTAACCTAGATAATTTTAAATCATGACTATATCACCAACTCACTTTCTAGATTGATGTCTTTGTCCATAATAAACATATCCATTGCACGATATTGGATGAGGGGGCATCCACATGTGTCATGTCCTTGGCTTGTTGTAGAGGCCTTAAATCACTTGGTATTAATCAATTTCCCACCATGTTATGAGCATTTGATGGAAGAGGTTTCTGACCTCATGGATTATTACAATCCTTAGTCATTCAATTGGGAGGAAAAATTGTTTCCATAGATGTTGAAGTAGTCGATGCTTCCCTCAATTATAAATTGTTGCTAGGGAGAAGTTGGTTTTATGCTATGACTGTCATATCTTCATCGGTTTTTTGATGCATCTAATTCCCTCATCAAGGAAAAATTGTAACCATTGATCAATTATATTACTACACCCCCAACACTCGCACTCAAACGACCAACAACATTCCTTTTCTAGGAGACTCAAAAATCACTTATGAAAGTGTTGGGGTGGGGCTCTTGAAATATTCTTCACTCATGGGTACCTTTCCTACACCTCTTCCTCCCACTACGTTGTTGGAAGATGGGTTGTTGTCATTGATGTCAACCCTAGTCATGGGTTTTGGACTGTTGTAGGAAAATCTGCCTGTGGACAAGTAGATCGACCTCTAAGGCTTGACCTTAACCCTAGACAGAAAAGTGCTTATCATGGACACTGAATTTATTTCGAATCTATCTAAGCCTAATGCATGAGAAGGGAAAGTAACAGAAGTACCTCTTAACCGACGTTTGTCCCTGCACGCTCCGAGTTGCACTCCAATCCTTTGCTCCTCGCTGAGGTCTGCGGACAAAACAAGATACGACCACTTCCTACTCTGTTGACATTAGCTTGAAAACAGATCTATCACTGAATGATACGTTCATGTAACATCAGACACAAACTAGAAAGAAACAGGCNGAGAAGGGAAAGTAACAGAAGTACCTCTTAACCGACGTTTGTCCCTGCACGCTCCGAGTTGAGCTCCAATCCTTTGCTCCTCGCTGAGGTCTGCGAACAAAACAAGATACTACCACTTCCTACTCTATTGACATTAGCTTGAAAACAGATCTATCACTGAATGATAAGTTCATGTAACATCAGACACAAACTATCCTACTCTATTGACATTAGCTTGAAAAATATCTGGTCATCGAATGATAAGTTCATGTAACATCGCATACAAACTAGAAAGAAATGTGCCAAGCTGCTTGGTATTAATGAGAATAACGACAGCAAAGGCTTGGCAATCAGATGTAATGTGATAGCTTCACAGTCCTTCTTTCTCATTTAACCTGCCTTAAACGATCTACAACCTCGGATGATAGCAGCTCTTCATGATTGCCTCCTTTCACACCGTAGCTCTAAGATCATAAGTTTCGCATATTCTGTTCCTCTTCCACACTTATGAGATCATAAATTTGGTGTGATTCCCTAATTGCAGTCCATATACCACTCATGAGATCATGTTTGGTATGATTCTCTCTTTTTAATCTTTCTACCATGAGAAAGTCTTCTTATATAGCCTTGGAGAGGCTCAAATAATCTGTTGAGATATCCTTGGGGGAAGGTGAGGATTTTCCTCCTTCACTTGAGGATCTGCCCTAAGATCATGGCTTGACTGTGGATTCGAGCTCAACCTGGCCTTCCAAGAATGAAAAGAATCTTCCCCATTCATCTCAACAAATTAACAACTACCCAGAATAGGAAGCGCTCCCCCAAAAGGGCCATCAAATCACTGTAGCACTCCCCAGTAGGATTAAGGGAGCGCCAACACTCCTAAAAAAACCAGCGCTCCCTTAGAAGGGCCAAAAGAGATTTATAACACTCCCAAACAATGTAAGGGGGATCCCCAATGCTCCCAAAAGAGGTATAGGGAAGCACTCTCCTCCAAAAACTCAATTTCTTGGGTGTTTTCAGATGGAAAAAGGTTTGCAAGCCCATTGACTCATTTCTCCTCTTCAAATCCGATGTTTGAGGTGTTTCAAGTGTCCTTCTCATGTCGCTATGGGCACTCCATAGTCATCATGGCAACATGCTTTCTTGCTACACTTGTGAGCAACATATTACTATACTCTTATGCACTCGTGAGCAAAATGCTATTAATTTGCAACACTTGTAATGACGCATTAATTTGCATAATTCATCAAAGTGAGAGTAATTTTGACGGTAACAGATTTCGCCCCAAAGTATGTAGTTAGAAGATAGGAACTGATGACTGAAATACTTTGTAGATGCCTGGCTAAGTGCGGTATAGAATTTGAGAACTCCGTATTTAAGCCGCATAATAAACATCCAACAAATATCATGATGATATTTCAAAACCTAAGGCAGACATACCTATGCTTGGGGTGATTCAAGATCTACAAGATATGTATCAGCCATAAAATACATCATGGATCCATAATTGTATTGATAAAAGGGTATAGCCACTGAGAATACATTGTGGATATATACTCATATGACATGAACTGATCATAGCTTTCACTAAGAATACATGCTGGATCCAGTTTAGGATGACACATTACAGCCATACCAATACAAAGTGGATCTATGTGAATAGGTATGTGTCATTGTTCAAAAGAAATTCCATCTCAACCTAGGAAAAGCATTTATCAAAGGAAGGCTCAACCTGTATTCTATACTAATCCCAATGGTACGAATCAATTCATGTGAATAGATGTCTCATACGGTCGATGTATAAGTAAACTACTTGATTACTTGGCCACGGTGTGAACTAAGTTATCAAGTGAGGGAGATCACCACACTCTAATGATTCCTATATAATTCTAGTACATTCCAAATGGGGAATGAATAGATGATCAAGTTTAACACTAGTGGAATCATCTGGACGTGAGGTCAACATGTAAACTCCTACTATCGAATGTGTGGAGGAGTACCGCCATCAGGCATGTGTCCTAAAGCAATTAACTAGTTTCTACCCACCTGATAATGTGTTGGAGTCGCATGTGAATAGACTCACGAGGAGGGCCTTGACGTATCCCCATCAATCCATAATTTAAACATATGAGGATGTAATTGGTAGGATCATAACAATGGATCCTATTGCTGTGCCTTTGAGGCAAGATATTTGGATGAATAATTTTGAGGCGATACTTCCTTAGAACACCGAAAGTACAACAACGTAAACATGATATGGACTAAACTATGCAAGGAGTAATTCTGACTTTAAGGCCAGTGGACTAAAGGAGGAAAGGAAACTCAGAGGATTGTCAGCGCGAGGTTAAATGGATTAAAATGTATGCAAACACAAAGTGTCATGTTCAAGGGTATTTACTCTAAGAAATGCCGATGATGTTCCTTCAAGAGACTGGTTGGTCGGTTCTTCCTTCAATTTTTCCCTCATTTAGATAGATGAGTACCTCTTTGATTTAATGAGATCGAGGAGGATAAACACATGCTCGATATAACTCTTTACCTTCTGTGAAGTTCCGCCTCCCTTTGTTTTAACGTAACCTAAGAAGTATATCCATCTCTATATGGCCCTGGCTGATGTGTTCTTTAACGAGTCCAGAGACATAAAACTCGAAGGTTTTTCGATTATAGAGTATGGAAAACCACTCAAAAGAGAAATCTCTCAGCCTTTCGTATGAGGTCCAAATGAGACAAAAAGGTTAAACTATCGCCGAAAAGATTTTCTCCGACCTTTTAACGAAAGGGAAAAGAAAGCAAGATCACCTCGACAATCTTTCAGCATTTAGAGAGTCCAAAAGGGCTTCTGAAGGAGACTCCGGTGGGGTTCCTTCCTTCGCAGGTTCGATCCATATGGGTCCCAAAAAGAGATAAAATTTTACCCGATTGTGTTCTCATGTTTTTTTTCGAGTGTGAGAAGGAACTAATACCATGTTCGGTATGCCCCCAGATTGAAATTTGGTGGCTTGACTCTAGAATGATCATGAAAGAATGGATACATGCCCTCTAATATTTAATTCATTCACCGACTTTGAGGGTTTCGCTCACCTCTGCAAGATGGAGAAAAAAGGATACAGGTGGATGAAAATGAAGGTTCCAAAATGAGACCCAACGAAAGACTCAACTCGACATCTACATTTATGATCCTGCAGTGACTCAACTTGAGGGGAGAGGTGATTGTTTCATTTTTAATGAGCTTGAGCACAGAAAAGAACTATGCTCAAGGTTCCGTGTCCGATCCTGCATTGTTGTTTCCCCATTTTTAACGAAGCTTGCTACAGAGGAAATCTATAAGCCGCGGGATATACCCTTAAAGATGAAAGCTTAATAGTGGCTCTCGTTTCATTTTTAACGAGCTTGCTAGAGAAAAGAAATCCATATGTTTCGCTATGCCCCCGGCTTGAAAGCTAGTGGCCTCTGCTTCATTTTAACGAGCTTCATGTGATCGCAGAAATTGTGTTTCGTTATGCCTCTAAAGATGAAAGCTTAGTAATTCTCGCTTTCATTTTTAACGAGTTTGCTGCTGCAGAAGAGAAATCTATGTTTGATATGCCCCAGCATGGTGCCAGTGGCCTCTGCTTCATTTTTTTTTTAACAAGCTTGCCATAAAGAAGAGAAAACTATGCTCGTGGGTCTTCTTGATCATGGCTCCTAAGAGGATAACGCCCGAAGGATACTATGTCAAGGGACAAAACTCCTACCATGGCTTCCAGAGATCTTCACCGGATGGGAGATAATCACTCAAGGAGGGACACAGGCTTCCAGGGCCGCGATAGGGGTAAGAAGATCAGGCTCCAAAATCCCTACCGAAGAGATCACCATGTCAACCACTGGATCCAAATCATCGGGTTGAGGTCATAGATATTAAATGCCATAACACATGTATGGGGTGATAATCGCTTGTATTATAAGAACTACTTAGGAGGTGCAGTAAATCTACCGTAATGATGATGGAAAGTTGATCAATAGTCACAATTCTTCCATCGAGGGAAATATATCACACAGTAAGTAGTGGGATAATAGCTTTACAAGATAGACATAATCCCACCAAGGAGTAAAGAGAAATCCAAGGGTCTCTTTGAACATCACTCATGATATCGGGATAAAAGATGCTTTTCCTCCTAAAGATACAAGAACCTGAAGGATCCCCTAAAGGTTGGGATCTAGTTCCTCTCGCTAGTGCTAACATTCGGTGTAACTGGCAAAAGATGTGGACAACTAAAGCATACCACAAATAAGATAAAATACTAATCTGATGCACTTTCATCTATCAGTTGTTTGAGGAACATCTCGACCTGCGAACTGTGACTCAGAATCCGGAAAGGGAACGAGAGGGAAGATGGAGGTCCGCTTAGCTTAATTTAACCAAAAAGGATGGCTTTACATTTGGAGGGGGTCTCTACAGAGGAGGAGGGAATGCCTCTGACGGGCAGAGTCCTGTGATTAACAAGAAAAACATGGGCGATCGAAGTTTGCATTCTAGAGGGGAGAGTAGGATTCCATCGAAGGATTGGATTGGGATCAATTAAACGTGACTGGATGGATTCGACTGGCACTCTTCAGAGGAAGAGGGACTCCATCGAGGGCTGGGACTGGATCAATCACTTGACATTCCTCAATGGAGGAATGGATCAATTAACCGAGAAACGGATTGACTGCTTTGGCACTCTTCAGAGGAAGAGTGGATCTAACCGAGGAAGGGACTGGATAAGCCACTTTGACATTCCTCAATAGAGGAATAGGATCGACTGATGGCTAAACCGATCGACTTAATTTTGGTGTCACTCTTTGATGAAGAGCGGGATGATCGATGATGGAACTCGATCAACTAATTTAGGCTGGGTTCAACGTGAGAGGAGGAAACTAGATTGACTAATTGATCAACCGCATCAACCGGGGATGGAACTATATTGACTAGTCCATCAACCAACTATGGGTCGGAGGAAAGCTTACAATAAACTTTTGGAATTTGAAGTTTTTCTCCAAGAGAAGAAGCTCGCCTACGAGACACAAAGGTGAGAGTGAATAATACTTTACATAACAGTAAGCAGTCCTTGAGATGCAGTCTTCTTCTTACTAACTTTAACATCACTAGTTGACAGGTATCATCGACATGACTGTGATGAGGTCGAAGGATGGAGGACTACATTTCTAAAACTGCGAGACTCTGATACAACTCCCTCGTAGTGGGTCACCTTACAAAGGCCGTAAGGAATTTGGTTTTGATTGTTTCTTTCTAATCTTGTTGATCCTATCAACACTCCCAGCATTTCCATTAATGAATCGGGTTCTTAGGAGCCAACATCCATGTTGTTGGGCTCCTATCCTTTCGCTCTTCTTCTTCTCTGCTTTCTTCTTCTTCCGACCAACTCCGGCTACTTTGGCTTTTAGAGCTTAATTAGCTAAGAAGGAGAGATGAATGAGACTCCTGGCGGGTGAAGAAGGTGGAAAAGCCGACGAGGTTGATGTGTGTGGGTGGTGTAGCTGACATCCAAAGTATTAGGTGCAATCAAGACATCAGGAGGATTTGGGATCACCAGAGGAAATAAACTAAACTGGTGAATCCAATAGTGAGTCCTCGAAGACGTTGGTGTGCAAACATATGGAGGACCAAAGTTTCCAAATGAAGGAAAGGCATAAGGTTCCTGTATGAAGGCTCTCCATCAGTAATTCTGTGGATTCACGCCATTAACACTGGAATTTTCACCTAAGGTCCTACTAAGTAGTGCAGTCAAGATACGCCTAATAGAATCGCAGAATCACAACTAAGCAAACAGACTCTTCTTCATGACTGTGACGAAGCAGGATGAAACTAACGCCACGGATCAAGCTCCAGAAGGGGCGATAGTGTTGGAAGCCAAAATATAACATGACTGGCTTAATCTGACTTCTACTTTGGGTAAGCTTCCATTTGAATTACCGATTTACCTCCAAGGAGCCCGAGTGAGTTTGACTCATCGTCTGCTCCTGCATGTTGAGACTTCCCACACCAAGCTACCTTGTAAGTGAACCGAGTGATTATGGCCACTAAGGTTACCAAAAACAAAAATAATGCCTGGGGAGACATTCGACAGTCCGACCAACACGCAAGGGCAGGGTATCAAGCTTGAAATCAACTAAGAAGCTTCCACGCAGAATTGTGGATTTACTCAAAGTGACCCCCATAATACAATCATACCACCATTAAATGGGGCTTAAACCACGGAGGGTTAGTCCCCGTATTTCTCCCGAATGCAACCTCCTCAAGTATGAACTCTCGCGGTGAGAGGGGGGATTCCAGGCAGACTTATATGATAACCGGATTTACTCTCCCTAACTCAGTCACAATGTTTGAGCTCTTTTAACAACTTTGGAGAGTTATTCACAGCCCTAATCCAAAGTACTATACCTATTCTATCACAGGAGGATTCTTTCAAAGAAAAAGTTTTAGATGAATTTAATTTAGTGCTGATTTTAGTGGTTGTTCTTTATGCAAAATGGGTGCATGGAAGTGAACCAATGGAATTAAGACTCAATTCAAAGAATGCATCAAGCATGATAAACAGTCATTTCCTTCCGATGAACGTCTATCTAAGGGAAAGAGAGTCTTTTCTTCACTAGTTACTCATTAAACTACGGAATGCCCTCGAACTATTCTTTTCTCAATCAAATTCTCATGTAATGCAAAACTTTAAAATGCCTTCTAATATAATTAATCAATCATGCAGATATCTTCTATCAAGCTTCGTATGGATGATGATCAACATAATCACAATGCTTATCTTCATAATTATCTTCTTGGTATGAATGAGAAACCAAACTAGTATAAGCAAAACACACAAACAATACACCTTCTTGAGTAATCAAACGGTACAAAATGAAAGGAAACAATCAAAGAGAAACGAAAAGATAAACACCCAAAAAAGAAAAATCAAGAATAAGGATCTTGACCCAAAGCAGAGTGAGGAGTTCTTGATATATTCGTTGATGACCTTCACTAAGCCTTATTCGATCAAGAGAAGAGAAAATGCATATTGTATTTCCAAGCTTCCATCTAATCAGAAGATTCAAAGACAAATGCAGAATATACATAAGATCCAATCCTCAACAAGGTGCTTATCCTCCCAGAAAGATCTGTCAAGGCATTCAAATGGTGAAGAAAATTGACTCCATAAGGTCACTCAGCCAGAAGAATGATGAGGGAGAAACCCAAAAATTGCAAATTTGAGGGTTCTCTGGCCAAAGGAGGTTCGCGCCTGCTGCCAAGGGCAAGAGCACAGGCCTGTAGGGCTACAGCAGCTTGGCCCGGGATAACACTCAAGTCAGGCTGTGGTCTCCAAAGTCCTGCACTGCTAAAAAAATTTCAAAAATCGAGATCTCAGTTTGACAAATATGTTGAATGTGACAAGACAAGGAGCCAACTGGCCGTGGAACTAATCAAAGAGGGGTAAACCAAATCTGAAATAATCGTATGGAGCCGTAATAAGGTCATTGAGGAGACAAATACAAACAAGGTTTTTGAATTGAGGCTATCTCCCAAGTATGGTCGCCATTGCTTTGTAGGGAAAAACTGTCATGACAAGTAGATCAATTCTAAGGCTTGACTTTAACTCCTAGATGTGGGGTGCTATGCCATTGCGGATAATTTAATTTATTTCAATCTATCTAAGCTCTAATGCATGAGAAGGGAAAGCAATGTATAATTTCTCTTAACTGACGCTTGTCCCCGCATTCGAAAGGCGCCTAACTTTGCTCTCATTGAGAATCATGGACAAAAACAAGATACTACTTCAATTCCTCCACTTCTATTGATATTATTTGAAAATGTGATCTATCACTCTAATGATGTCTTATGTAACATCGTGACAAACTAGAAAGAAATAAAGCAAGGTTATATTAATGAGAATAATGATGCTATGGTTTTGCAATCGAGGATGGAATGCGATGTCTTTCACAGTCCTCTTCGTCTAACCCTTTGCCTAAACGATCCACAACCCGGATGATGAGAGCTCTGAAGGATTGCTCTCCCTTTGGTCAGACTCTAAGTTTCCAAGATCATAAGTTTCTATATTCCTCTTCCACACTTATGAGATCATAAGCTTGGTGTGATTCCCCCAGTACCCATACCACTCATGAGATCATAAGTTTGGTATGATTCTCTCTTTTTAATCTTCTACCATTAGAAAGCCTCTTTATATAGCCTTGGAGAGGCTCAATCACTTGAGATATCCTTAGGGAAATTGAGGATTTGCCTCCTTCAATTGAGGAACTCCATTCCTAAGATCAATATGGTTATTTGACTTCAGATTCGAGTTCAATTGCCTTCCAAGAATGAAAAGAATCTTCCCCCATTCATCTCTAAATACCTTAACAACTATTGCCTTAGATTAGGTAGTGCTCCCTCAAAGGGCCATCAGAGCTGCCAGCGCCTCTCTTAGTAAGCTTTAGGGGCCAGTCAGCCTCAGAATCTATAACAGCTTCAAAAGGCTCCTCGGAGCCCCTCGACAGTTGTATGGGGAGCCTACATCTCGAGATAGTGTAAGGGGAGCCTCCAAAAACTCCGCCTTCTTTGAGGTGCTTCTGTGGCAAAAGGTTTGCAGCCTCAAGGTGACTCATTCTCCTCCTCTCCAAATCGATAGTTTGAGGCTCTAAGTGTCCTCCCCATGCTCTGCTATATAATGCATATAGCCATCATGGAAACATGCTTCTACACCTGTGAGCAAATATACCATACCATGCATCTTTGTGAGCAAAAATGCTACACTTGGTAACACTTGTAATGACACGCATAATTTGCACTATCAAAGGAGTAATTTTGACGTGTAACATGGACCGCAAGATTGATTAAGGTATTTGACATGAAGGAAAATGCACATGCAGAGATACAACACCCATAGAAGGATAGTATACATCATGTTGTTTCGTGGTATGTGGCACGGCCACGTGATCCTCGGGTTGAGAAGAACCTAATTTTTAAAGATGACAAAGGAATCTCATATTGTGCTGCCATGTAGGGTCCTCAAGAATTCAAGAAAGAAAGAATTACAAAATAAGAAAGTGGCAGGTCGGGCCCTTCTAATGTTAAAATGAAGTGACATAAAATGGTATAAATAAACATCATTTTACATTAATTTGATACAAGCTTCAAATTTCAAAGGAAATAAAAAAGTAAAGAAGGAGAGGGATGAAGTCTTTGGTAATGTGTTCTGTTGCATGTTATTTTATGGTCATCTTACCATTTTTGTTGGTAAAAAAATTTCTAGAACGATTCCAATGGTGAAATCCTATGGTATTGGGAAGATATATCAAGGTACCTCTGTAAAAATTTCCAACCTTTGATCTTCATTATAATTATGGAGATACACTGCGTGGAAGAGTGGCTCTTAGACTCCCATCTCTAAAGCTTTAATCAATAAACAAGTTCCGTAAAATATCATAACGCCTTCATCAAGAATCCAAAATGAAGTGGAAAATTCCCACTAAAATACTCTATAGACTTTAGTTTCTGTAAAAGTGCAGTTCTGAACCTGGATGTTAATTATTGAGCCAAGTATTATGTGCAAGCCCACTTCCGAATAGACCGTGTAATTGAATAAAGTCTATCAATCTTTCTATAACCTCTTTTGGGAGGATCTAAGGAGTGAAAATTGGAGGAGTTTCAGCCAATACATTGAGTAAGATTATCTACAAGGATCAGAGTACTCCAAGAATTCAAAAATAATGAGATGACATGGAGGATGATCACTGATCAGAGAGATCATGACAGGATGAATTGAGATTAGTTAGAATAATTTATTGATTATTTCTTGGCATTTCTCATATATTGTGCATGGTGTATTGTGGTGTATTGGTGTAACTCTTATACTATTTTCCATTGCTCATTGGATATAGTTGAATGGTTTAAGTATAATTTGAAAAAGGTTTTAAATTTTACTTGATACCGATTCACCCCCCTCTCAGTATCAACATACGCAACACATCGCAACAATCAATATGATATCAACTATGGCACATCAATCCTTCGAATCATCTAATCCTTGGATCATTCCTAGTCCTTTAGAATTCAATACACTAGAAGACACCATGCCACTTAGTCCTGCAGAAGATGAATATGACACCATCTGGTCTGCCTCTCCTTCATCGGACGACCAACATCTTCTGGTGTCTATGACTTATTCGTTACCATCCTGGTTAGATTCCCTATCCTCTACTTTCGATTATATCCTATAGATTTTTCCATCAGATGAATCTATTAGCACATAGAATTGTATGGGTCAAAAAGAGTCACTTTGGTTTGGTTTTTTGAGTCATAATTTTTATAGGTCATAGGTTTTGAGTCTTTAGGTTGTGGTCATAAACTTAGGTTTTGTTTTAAATAAATGGAGCTAGTTCTAGCCTTGGTCTAGAGTCTTTGGGTTATGTAATTTGTCACCATGACAAGGTAAATAAACCCCTATGAGTCACACTCTTGATTTTAAAATCATCACCATGACATGTCATGCCTCCAATTTGTACACAAGTTTTCCTTTGTCACCATTCAACCATTTAGATGTCAAGTCAAAAGTCAGATGTATTTTCTTCCAACTCACCACGAGAGTTCGCAATGTACTTATGAGTACCTCATGCATTCATTTGTCATCATTGCAATTAACGAATCATGTCAAAGAGGATTTCATTGTTTTAAAAGCCTACATTTAACCACTTTTCAAGGATTATGTCACATATATTCTAACAAGTCTCCTTGAGGTGTGCAATTTGAGTTTGAACTGGCACTGCAAACCCTCTATTTCCATAATTGGTTGAAACCCTCATTTTCTGCATCATTTTGAAGTGTAATCTTAATCCATTGAAGGAGACCTCTATCAAACCTGAAGTGTATGGTCAAATCATTTGAGAACCTATCTTGAATTTGCATACTTCATTAGTGTTTCAAATTGATATCTATGTTGTTGAAACCCTGTTATTAGCAAGAAGCTTCAATTGTCTTCCTTTCATTACAAATCTCAATGGTTGTTCCTTTATTACTCCTTTTTGAAAGGTGTTCTATCTCATACCATTGATGTGTATAAATATTTGGACAAGGTGTACTCTAGGAAAACATTTATGTCATTAAACCATAAAAATCTTGTTCACTCTATTTTCACACACCAACTGTTATAACAAATTACAGAAAAGCAGCCAGGTATTGAGTATATATGTTGGCCAAGGTGGCTATCAGAAGAAGCTCTAGAACCAAAATATGAATACAGTGAGCCTCCATAACCAGCATCAAATTTGGTCAAATTTTATGTTTTCATGCATTTTACAACATTTTTGGTGATGGCTATGAATTTTAAACCATGATTAGCAGTCTTGGTGTTTTCCTCTAGTCATGTATCAAGATAATGATGTTTTTGCAGCATTTATGGACTCTTGGCATAAATTTTGAGGTGTTGAATCTTTGCAAAAGTGAAACAGGATGCTACAAGAAAGTTCACAGCATCGACGTTGCGAACTGGTAATTTATGATAGTTTGTAAGCATTAGCACACAATAGAGGATTGTTTTGATCATAACTTTTGAATGCCAATATGGGTTCCTTTGAAATTTGGTGTGGAGGAAGAACATGATTTTTTTGAATTTTTGAAAAAACATCAGCCCGACCCATTTTGTATTTTTGGAGAAAATATAAAAACATCACCTACAGAAAAGTTCGCAGTGCATGTTGTCAAAGGCATTGCGAACTCTAACAGTCTAACAAATTCGAGCTATGGGAAGGTTTTCAGCTGTTAGGGAAGGTTTGAATGGTATCCTACGAGTCAGTTTGACATGAGGGACATGTGTTCCATCTCCATATAATCTAGCGTGACCTTTTTCAAAAGGAATTTATCTCAATAAACAAGATCCCCAAAAATAGGGATTTGTTAGGTTTTTGTTGGAATCTTTTGTAATAAGACTCCTAAATGGAGGAGGGTCCTATGTAGCTCCTTGGTTTTGACCTCCTTAGGGTAGATACATATGATTCACTATATATGGAAGTGGATTTTTATAAGGAAAGGGTTGGAGTCATAGGAAAAAGGATGTTACTATTTTGTAAACTCTTAGACTCGGTATATCTGGATGGAGGATTCTTGTGTAGTCAAAGATCATCTTGTGCTCCTTTCTTTGTCCATTTTCTTTGTATTCTTGTTCTAATGGAATATTGATTGATAAAGGATTTATCAACAGCTTTGTTAGTAGAGCTATGCAGTGGATGATTTATTGTGTATTTTGTGAAGCATTTCTTCTTGGACCAAATCTTTATTTCATGATTAGAAGGATCCTAATTAATGAAATTTCAACCATATGAATGTGTCAGTCAATCCTGATGTGAAATTGATTGTTCATATTGATTTTTTTCTGCATTTTCTTCTATTCATCTTTCAAAATATGTGTTGGTTGGAGATTATGATAGCCCTTCTTGCTGGAAAATAGTCTTTGGAATTTCGTGCATTAAATCAAGCTTTGAACCTTATCAGTTTGATCCATTTTTTAATATAATCACTCGTCCAACTATAAACATTATGATGGGTACTGGGCTTGCACTTACATTATTCTAAGTGTGACTCTCAGTGCTAGCAGAATCTAATATGGAAATTCTTAGTATCGAGGAGGTACCATGGGATGACAACCACCATCGTTCATCCTTTCTTCCCAATTTGGATGACATAGAGAAAGATATTTCATCTATATTTCCTAGCGATATCATTAACTCCCCCCAATCTCCAATACTCACTCAGGATACTATCTTCGAGGGTAATTTGGAAACATATCTTCCACGATTATGGTCGACGTATCCATTAAAGAAGGTATTGTCGAAAACATACAACTAGGTGCAAATTGTTCAGCTGAAAAAGTTGAAACTTATACCGCCTTGTTTAAATAATTCTGCGACATCTTCACCTGGAGTTACGAAGAAATGTCAAGGATCTATCCATCGATTGTTGTGCATGAAATCAAAACCTACCCAGGATTTAAACTTGTGAGACAGAAACTTTTCCCAGTCCATCTTAAGAAGACCGCAACAATCAAGGGAAAAGTAGAAAAACTTTTGAAATCTGGTTTTATTTACCCTATCTCTTTGACCGAATGGGTTTCCAACATCGTTTCGGTCACCAAGAAACAACGGGCCATTCATGTTTGTGTCAATTATTCAGATCTTAATAAATCTTGTCCCAAGAAAAATTACCCTACACCCTTTATCGACCAAATTATCAATAATTATGCTGGAAGCGTCATATTCTCTTTCATGAATGGATTTGTTGGATATAACCAGATCAACATTTTACCGGCTGATCAACATAAAAAAATATTCATCTTCCCTTGGGGGACTTTCGCCTATCAGAAATTACCTTTTGGTCTTAAAAAGGTTGGAGCCACTTTTCAGTGGGTCATGTCGTATGCATTCCACGATATCAAACATATTGTTGAACCTTACCTCGATGAATTACCCACTCACTCGTCTCATCAACGAGACCACATTGGTCACCTATGAGCCATCTTTCTTCAATGTTGGTTTTACAACATATGTTTGAACCCCCATAAATGCATCTTCGTTGTTGAATGAGGGAGACTCCTTGGATTCATAGTCTCCTTAGACGAGATTAGAGTGGATCCCTTTAAAGTCAAATCCATTCTCTCTTTAACTCCTCCCAACAACCTCACTCAACTGAGAAGTTTGAAAGGGAAGGAAAACTTTCTTCGTCGTTTCATCTGCAATTACACTGAAATCACTTAAGGATTCATGATATTGTTGCAAAAAGATGCCCCTTTCATCTGAGATGCCACTGCTCAGCGCTCATTTGATGCTCTTAAGCATGCCTTGACGAACACACTCCTTTAGAACCCACCAAATTACACAAAATATTATATCCTTTATTTGGCTGCCTCCATTTCCACTATTGTTATGGTGTTAGTACATGAGGATGAAGACGGCACCGAACATGTGATCTACTATCTGAGTAAAAGTCTATCAGGTCTCGAACTCTAGTATTCACATGTCAAAAAGTTGGCTTTGGCAACTGTTATTTTCGTCCATATATTCCACCATTACATTCTATTACGCACTTCCACAGTCATCGCAAACTCAAACGCCATGTACCACATCTTGACTCGTCAAGTACTTGGGGGAAAATATTCCAAATGGATCGTCATTCTCCAAGAATTCAATCTCGAGTTTACCAAATACAAGGCTAAGAAATCATTCGTTTTTGCGGAATTAATTTGCAATCTTCCCCATGCTGATGAGGATACTGAGCCCAGTGATTCCCTTCCTGACGAATCCCTATTCCTTATTAGTACGTCTAATCCTTGGTATGGATATATTCTTCTCTATCTCCAAACCCAAAGCTTTCATCCTAGCATTTCACATGATGAACCACGTCATATTAGACACCACTCAAAATGCTACCTTATCATTGGAGATACTTTGTACCACCGCGACATTGATATTGTCTTACGAAGTTTCTTAACCCATGAAGAGGCTGAACAAGTTTTAAATGACTATCACCTTGGAGCTTGTGGATTTCATCTTTATGGGATGGCTATAGCCCAAAAACTCTTATGTGCCGGTTATTTTTTGCCTTCTATATTCAAATATTACATTGAGGCCGTTAAAAAATGCCCACCATGTTAGATATTTCAAAGGAAAGCACGTACCCACCCAGATCCACATCATCCCATTGTCATTGTTAGCCCCTTTGCAAAATGCGGCATCAATTTTATGAAATGTAAACCTACCTCAGCCAGGGGGGCACGATTATATCATCATTACTGTTGATTACTTTACTAAATGGGTTGAGGATATGCCTACATTCCTTAACGATGGTCGCATTGCAACACTCTTTGTGTTTAACCACATCATCACTCAACTTGGTGTGCCACAAGATATTGTAACTAATAATGGAACACATTTCCAGAACCAGATGATGGGTGAATTGAGCACCAAGCTAGGTTTTCACCATGAAAACTCATCCCCCTACTGTCCTCAGGAAAATGGACAAGTTGAAGCCATCAACAAAGTCCTGAAGACCATGCTTCAATGCATGGTGGGATCCAACAAAACCTCTTCACACTTGCATCTCTTCTCTGCACTCTGGGCTTATCGAACTTCAGTTAAAACCACAACTAGATTTACACCCTTCCAGTTGGCATACGGGATAGAAGCGGTATTACCGATCGAATGTGAGATTCCTTCGTTGAAACTTATCGTATAAATATAACACCACACTTCTGCTAAAGAGTAACGATTCTTATATCTGACCACGTTGGATTAAACCCTGTGCGATGTTTCTCTCATCAATGAGACGTATAAAAAACACATGAAAAATCGATATGATAAATCCATCCAACCTCACACTTTCGCAGAAAGAGATCTAGTCCTAGTCTATGATCAAGATCGTGACAAACTGGGGGCAAGAAAGTTAGAACCCATGTGGCACGGGCCATACATCATAAAATGTGTGTTACATAGAGGTGCCTATGAGTTAGTAGACTACGATGGGATATCTCTCGGTGAGCCATGAAATGGGCTTTACCTCAAGAAGTAATATGCATATAATATCTCGCATGTGTTCTTTGTACATTACTATACTATACACTTTTGAATTGGTGTGTCTTTTCTTTTGTGTGCACAAGTTTTGTCTCAGTTGCTTATACTTTTGTTTGTGATTGAATGCACAGATGACATAGTCCTTTCCCATCTATTTTGGGTTTGTGGATGGCACTAATCGACATACCCATAACATCGCTTCTACAGCTTGGGTCATCTACCACTCTGGTGAGTTAGTGAGTTTGGGAGGAATTTGTCTCGGATCTGCAACTAATAACGTTGCAGAGTATCATGTCATTATCGAACTCTTAACCGAAGCCTCCTATCTAGGTATATCTCAATTGATTATTAACCTTGACTCTTATCGCATGGTACGTCAACTAAATCATGAGTACGTCATTCACAACTCAAATTTACTACGTCTCCATCTGAGGGTTCGTCATCTCAAAAGAGCCTTTGAATTTCTTGAGTATAGACACATATCGAGATAACTCAACTTGATTGTGGATTCATTAGCAAATTACATGTTGGATTGGTATATTGTGCATAGATAAACATTTGAAATATAAATCATATGTATAAATACATCACATAAAACAAAATGCAACATAGGTAGGCACCGCAAAACTTGTATATATATATATATATATATATGCTTGGTAGAAAAAAAATTGAAATACATCATACAAAAGTACATAACAAGGAAAAACTTGGGCCTTCATTCCCATAGTATCATCATAAAGACTACAAAATGACTAGGACTCTAATCATCCTCCTATATCACATTGTGTTTTGCATAGCATGATACCGCTCATGCCACCCGTCATAGCAAATGATTGAGGCCAATGGAAACCCCAACTATGTGTCACTGAATATTTAAAGGCATGTCTCACCTCCTCAAGGGAGGAGAACCCATCGTCAAGCCCCAGAGGTTTCTCTACACCTCCTGGAGTCCTCCCACTATGAAGTCGTGCTCAGCTACTGCCTGTGCATCCCCAAGATGCCCCAATGTTGGCATCTCCACCGGACGTGATGCACCTTTTTCTGCATGATGAAAATGAAATGGTTTAGATCCCTTATTGTACAACCAAAAACATATAAAATAAAATAAAACATTGTTACAAGGCTAGGATATTTCGTACATGATGCGTCCCACTGTATGCCCTCGGAAAATACCAAGTCAGCACTGCCTCTGAAATCTACCCTAACATAGGGGAAGTCCTCAATCACCACTAACTTCCTCCTCCACCATGCAAAAAATTCGACAGTGAATCTGAAATTCGAGGGCTCATTCCCCAACCTGAGGGAGAGACTGGTCCACCTCTCCGTGCAAGGCTTGATCATAGAATGTGTTATCATTGCAACCTGTGGTTTCATCTAGGGGATCCACTCTAGGAAAAATGAAACCAAGAAAGAACCATATATGAACTATTTTTTCATGCCATTCCTGCATTTGGATATCTGTTCTTTGACATTCCTCGGGAACCCTGCACTCCAATTGAATAGTCTTGGTTCCAAACATTGAATGGTGTAATAAATTTGGGATTTAGAAGCCAGATGAAAACTAGTGCTCCCTGCCAAATTGGTGATGGAAAATAGAATGGATCGAAGTGCTAGATCCCTCACATCTTTTATCATGATCCTTCCTCCCACCAATCATGACCCCAGTATACAATATTCAAAAACATATGCCTCAGTCGGTCTTGGAGTAGCTCAGTGTATCCCAGTGTCCAAACAAAAGTATGGGCACCCCTCTCCTCGAGAGCCCCATCAAAAAGTATACATTGTCCATCTCAATCTCAAGCATATGAGGCCCTATTCGAAATGCTTGCTTGGCATCGTCCCATAGACCAATCAAGTATTCAAGCAATAACACTTATTTTCTCATGTTTTGAAGTTTGAAATACTTGAGCAAGCCACAATTACGCAAGGTCACCCTTGCTTGAGGGTATTTAAGAGTGGCGATTTCATCAAACTCATGCTCAAATTTTTTCCACTCAATCATGTCTAGCTATAGATGAAACCTATAAAAACATCAATTAACCATCATTTGCTAAATCCTCAATGAAAGATATTGCCTCTTTTTAGCCTAAAAAAAAAATTGAGTTTTGCGCCTAGCGTTCCCTCAAAGAAGCCAACAGAGCACTAGCGCTCCCTCAAAGAAGCCAACAGAGCACTAGCGCTCCCTCAGTGTGCACACCAGGGTGTTGAAATCACGATCAATGCTCCCCTCGATGCCTTTAGGGAACTTCGATCCAGTTCGGTGCTCAAGGGTTTCCCAAGGAGCCTAGAACACCTAAACTAAAGGCCGAAATGCAATAAAAAGGCATGAAAAAAATTAAGAGGAAGAGAAAACCAACCTGGTCCAAACGGTTCTGAAAATGGTCACCCACGGCCCCCTCAATCAACACTTGAAAAATGCTGCAAAAGAGGTAAAAACTCAAATACCAGAGGAGAATGGTAAAAACAAGGGTAAAAATGAATTTCTGACCTAGTTTGATATTTGATATGTTCAATTAGGTCATTTCTCCTTATTATAAAGTTTATTTTTGGGTTTTTTATTATTTTTCCGAGTAATTACTAATGTCTTGTACCCATAACAGCTTGATTTTACAGTAATTTCAGTAGACTTCTTTCGATGACCTTATAACAACCAATGAGCTTAGTCTTTGTTCTTTCTCGCTCTCACAAATACATGAGAATGTAACCAAGTATACTTTTATCACTTGTTTGGACTCGTAAAGGTTATACGAAAAAGGAAACATTGGAGTCACCTTTAAGCTCTTTTCAAACTCTCTAAACATGAAAGGATTGTCGAGTGATATTCCTTCCTTTCATACTCGTTAAAAGGTTCGAAAGAGAAATTTACAAGTAATAGTTTATCTCTTTTTCGGACCTCGGAGACTAAAATTACGAAAAAGGACAACCCTAGAGTCGCCTTTAAGTTCTTTTCAGACTCTGTAAACATGAAAAACCATCGAGTTTTCCTTCTCTGTACTTGCTAAACTACCCATTGAAGGGGCCATATGGGAACTAACCCTTACTTCTTCAAGTTCGTTAAACAAAGGAAGAGGATCTTACCGAAGGTGAGTTATATTGAGCATGTGTTATGCTCGTCAAGATCGTTAAAGTAAAAAGAGCTACTCATCTATCTGGATGGGGGGAAAAATTGAAGGAAGTGGGTCAAGTTTCTTGAAAACTTTTGTAAACAGCTCTTGCAGTCACCCTTGAACATGGCACTTGTTTTAACCTTCACATTGAACACTTGGATAATCCACTAAACCTATACACTGAACCAATCCCATGAGTCTTTCCACTCCTTTGAACCATCCAAAGAATGCCTCAACACTCATTTCATTATATTTTGTTCCACTCTGCATTTATGCTGCCAAGTCTCATGTCCTTTCTCAATTTTCAAGGGAAGTATCTGCCTCGAGAGTCAACCATCTACACAATTATTAGTTTCCATAACCATGTCAATATGTGTTCATCTGCTATATCTTATCACTTTCCTGTGGCAATTTCATGTCGATGATGGGGGATACATCAAGAACCTCCTTCGACGAGTTTTTTCCTATCGACTTCAACACATCACCCGGGAATTAGACTTAAAAACCAGTTAGTACCTTGGGGCCTACAGGCCTTAATGGCAAGCCTCCTCGCTTTTGATAGTAGGTTTACTTCATTGACCTCTGATCGGATGATTCCACGAATGTTTGACCTCAGCTCATCTATTCACATATGTTGGATTGTACTAGGGTACCTTGGGAGTCATTTACATCACTAGTGATTTCCCTCACACTTGTTAACAGTTTACTTCAATGATCGATAATCAAGTGGTTTCTACCATGTTCAACATCAAAAAATATATTTACATGGCTATATTCGTACCACATTAGGATTGGGATGAAGACCCTGGGTTGAGCATTCATTCTGATATCTTCTTTGCCCAGGCTGCAAAGGAAGTCATTTGAGCATGTTGATACATATGTTGTCACATAGATCGACGTTGTATTGGTATGTGGCTATGTTTTATCATCTCGTAGCTCCATTGTGTATTTTTTGTGGCTACAATCAGTTTTTGTCATAGAAGTATGGATCCACATTGTATCTTTGGTGGCCATACCCTTAGTCAATATCATCATGGAGCCACAGTGTATTTATTGGTGGCCATACTTTGAGTCATTTATAGTTCAACCATATGTATGCCTGTGTTGGGATTGGAACACATATTAAAATTGTTTGATGGTTGTCTGCAGCTTCTACTAGGTTCCCCGACTCCACACCCTTGCTTCGAAGAATCTACAAAGTGTTTTGGCCATCAGCTTTCATTTTCTGACTTCACACTTTGGGGGGCAATCTGTTACACATCAAAATTACTCACTTCAATAATGTCACATTCTCATTGTCATAAGTGTCTCACTTTTTTCACAAGTGGCGTAAGTGTCACATTCCCATCACATAAGTGTCTCATCACGAACGACACCATGAAAATACTTGATACAATCCCTAAAACATGTTAGAAGAAGAATCCCCATGATTTGACAGTAGGAACAAAGTGTTTTTCTATGGAAATTGATCATCTTAATAACTTTTGGAAGATCAATGCTCCCCTGGTCATATGCAAGGAGCATTATCGCTCTTTGTCTATGTAGAAGGGAGCGTTGTAGCGATATGTTACCCATTGTAAGGGAGTGTCAAATTGGTTGAGAAGATCTTGGAAGAATCCCCTTTTCTCTAAGGACAACTATGGATGGATCGAGTTGGTTTCGATCGAATCTAACCCTTAGGCTACATATAAGGGAGATATCACAATTAATGGAGTCATATACTCAACTAATCCCAAATATAACCAAGGTGGTTGAGCCTCTAAAAGTATATAAATGGAGGCATTCTCATGGTGAACAAGGAGGAGAAATAATCAGTAAAGCATTGTTATTCTGATCATGGATATTTCGATCAAGGGGTTGGACGAGGAGGACTTGGGGAGGTTGTTGCAACATCATCTGAAGATTGTAAGTGTATTTTTAAAGTTCTCATCAATATAATTGGCCTATTTCCTTCTATCATGTGTTTGTGTGTACTTGTCTATGCTTGTTTTAATATTCCATAGATAGATCGATTTTGTCTAATTCATTAGAGTAGGAGTTAGTTGTTTGTCTCTTGTGATCCATTGTAGGTAATGTTCAGAACTCACATATTGGAGCAGCATGGACAAACTTTGAAAGTGAGGTACATCATACTATCCCTCCTTCTCTCTTTTTCGATGGGCATAATTAATCTATAGGAATGGTAGTGTCCAAAGGTAGTTTTCTATCTTGGTAGAGGGGTTTGTACTCCAAGGGAAGATTCACCTATCTGCAGAGGAATTATTCTATAACACCAAGTAACTGGACTCCTAGGTTGGTAAGGAAGTTGAATTTGGTAAGTAATAAGACTTCTCATGTAATTGATTTCTGGTTGGACAGTATGTTGGGAGGTTATATTATAGAATTTGCAGTGGATTTCACCCAGTCATGCAGTGTTGCAAAGAGGGTTTTCTTCAAGGGTCCGCATGGAAGGTTTATGAAATCATTGGGTACTTGGATAAAGATGTTGATATGCGACAAGTGCATGAGGAAAATGGAGTCTGATTGCTAAGGGGCTTCACACACATAGGGGAACTTGGGGATGACAAGAGAATAGTCTGAAGGTAGAAAAGAATGAAGAAGGAAGGGAGGGACTGAAAATGCAGAGAACCGAAAAAGTTGTATCAGAAGAGGGAGATGAGTTTGGAGTAATGTGTAGAGGAAGAAGGTATAAGAGGCTAAATACTGGGGATGAGAAAGGAGAGTTGGGTAGTGATCCTAAGGGGACAAAACCTTGCACAATAGTCCAGATCATAGAAATATCGTACATAGAAGGAGAGGAAGAGAATTCTCAGTTTGTTCCTATAATAGAAGAGTCGGTAAGTCCTACTCAGATTGGATCTTGTGTCGATTCCATGACCTCGTGTGTGTCACCTATATAAGAAATAACATTTGAGGATTTTTCAAAAGCACTTGTAGTTATCAGGGGGAGAAATAGTAGCAGTAGCTAGAGTAGTGGAAGCAGTGCGTCAAGTCAAAGTCAACTAACATCATCGAGGGGAGGCACTACAAAAAACAACATGTCAGGGTTAGACAACACCCTGAGACTGCCTGAGTTCCAAGGAGTTGGGTCGGAAGACCCAGAACAACATCTATTTGTATGTGAAACAATTTGGGTTGCGAAGAACGTCCAAGAGGAGGCTGTAAATATTGCACAGTTGGAAACAAAATTTAGGGGTCGCCCATTAGTCTGGTACATGAAACTGTAAAGTACCATACTTACTGGACAAGAAAGGACTTTAGCAGAAATTAGACAAACGTTGTTGAAAGAGTTCAAGCAGACAAATTTTGAGTCACAGTACCTTACAGAGCTAAAGGAAATCAAACAAGTACAGAATGAATCAGTTTGGGATTATGACCAACGTTTTAAAGATCTTATGGGTAGATTGACATTCCAGATCCCTGATCAATAACACCAAGAGTGGTTTATTGTAGGACTACTACCACACATTCACGGTCGTGGATTCAATAAAAGGTTGCATCATAGCCTGAAGCTTTAGATATTGCAATGAAATTGGAAGCATATCTCGAAGGATATGGATGGGGGATGGAACAGGTCCAAACATGGTTAGTTGTCTTGACAATTCAATTGGAAGAACTTACAAAAGGGAAGGAGAACCAGGAACAGGTCTGGTGTACCAAATATAGGACTGAAGGCCACCACAACGACGAATTCCCAGCATTTGCGTAGTATTTGGCAACTGGGGCACCAAATCCATTACCAAGAGGGGTATATTGTGAAATATGTAACAAATGGGGACATCATCTAACTGATTTAACATTACTGTAGAAATACCAGAGTACTCCAAGGAACTTATTTTGCAACTTTTTCAAGTAAGTAGGGCATGAAGAGAAGCATTTTTGCGCATGCAATTTGATGAGAGAGGGCACTTCAAATATGTATAGGATTCATGAGGAGAATGTTGTGATAGAAGGAGGTGGTCCACAGTATAATAATCAGAGAGAATTTAGTCCAGGAAACAAAGGAAATTTTGGCAGAGATCAAGGTAGAGGAAATTTTGGTAGAGGTAGAGGACCAATAATATGTTGCAATTGTAATCAGTCACGACACTTAGCTCGAGACTGCCCAAATCTGTGTACAACTTGCACATATTGTAGAACATTGGACCATGCAACAAAATGTTGTCCTCAAAAACTTGCAAAGTGGTAGGCAAGAGGAAATCAAAACTAGAACCCAAATCAGAACCAAAACCCAAATCAGAACGTATAAAAGATATCAGCCAAGAAATGCAATGAAGGACCTAGAATAACAACTATTACGTGTGGAGGAACTAGAACAAGGATTGATGCGATGAATGGAGGGAAACATACTAAGCAATGGGTAAGGAAATCAGCAGGACCTATGCCGACATTTGAACCTCAGCAAGAAAGGGAGACATATCAAAGGGAAAGAAAAGAGACACTGGGACTATATTGGGTAACGTCAACTTCATCTGCACCTCCTATATTTGATCATGCTATGCCAGAGAAGCCACTTGAGAAGGAAAGTACTCTAAGAGAATGTCTCAAAAGTTGAATAGAATTAATGAAAGATGAGATTGAGTTGAATGAATTATGTGAAATGATTGATCATTGCACACAAAAAACGGAGGTTACTGCCACACAGAAGGTAGTGAATTAGGTACTGCATAAAAAGAGGACCAACAAAGAATTCATATCAAGTGTGCATATTGGGGAATATGATGTGGATAACGTTATTTTAGACTTGGGATTTGATGTCAATGTACTACCAAAGTGGACATGGGAAATTATGGGGAAACCCAAGTTGATTTGGTCTCCTGTCCATCTAAGATTGGAAAACCAACACAATATAGTACCAATTGGATGATTGATGGGAGTACCTGTGAATACAGATGGGGTGTGCAGTGTAGCTTATTCCTAAGTCATCGATATCATGGATGATAGTCATCATATACAACACTAATGGGCTTATAATGGGAGTTTTACAATCACGTGATCATTAATTTGAAAAGGAGGGAAATGATATTTGAGGTAGGGGACTTGAAGGTGACTGCACCATTGGATCCGACAAAAGGAAAGAGGTATATAGAGCTAGCGAGAGGGAACAAAATTGACAATTTGTATAACATGACTGCGCGGATGGATAACTATGTTAACCCCGCTGCAGATGGTGTGCTAAGTTGGAGAAGCATTAGCTTGTGTGTGTCGAATTCATAGGAAGGTCTGGAACATTGGCAACAGAGGATGCATAAAGTATCAACTAGGCGATGTGCACGCTTAACTCGATCATTTCACTGAATTGGAATGGAGTTATGTGATTCACCCAACAATGATGGATTAACTGATATAAGATTGTTTGTAAATGTGTTTGAGTTGAAGGTACCTGAGCAACAAACATTGTTGGCACTATATGTGGTCTTGAAAGCTACTCCGTCCAAATGGTGGGTTGTACACAAAGAGGGAATGGAAGACTGGTCTCAGTGTAGAATACTGATGCAAGTGAGATTTGGTACTAAGGTGGAGAATATTGTGTAGAAGTATAAATGGATAAGTGACCCAACAAATCATATTGGGAAGTGAAGAAACCCATGGGGATCGATACCAAAGAAAGAATGGATGCACAATTTTATACATACACTGTATACAATTCCTAAGAATCGGTACTTGGAGCTAGAAATGCACAGAGAAGCAACAAACTGGGACGAGCTGACTAAGAGGTTTGAGTTAACATTTAATTTCGAACATGAATCTCCATTAGTAAATGCATCCCTATAGGTCATTTGAACCAAGATCTTTTCATAAGAAGGGCCAATGGAGGTGGTACCTATGTGTAGTGCACACAGAGCTTCTATGACTATCCATGAATTACTGGAATGTTACAATGTTGCTAGAGAAGAAAATTATGAGGATGATCCAAGGAATGTGCAAGTAGATGAAATTGAGGGGGATCATGCAGTAGAGGGCCATCGCTTGAATATGTTGGGTATACACAACCAATAAATACACGAAAGGTGAATATTGGGACAAAGGAAAACCCAAAGTTTGGGTAGATAGGCGACTATTGAATTGATGAAACTGTGAAGAAGATTGCAGATTTATTGCAAGTATCGGGATCTATTCCCACCTACATTCTCAAATATGAAGGGGATAGCAAGTGAGTTAGGAGAAATGAAGATCCCTTTGAAACTTGGTGCTAAGCCAGTGAAATAGAGACCCTACAAGTTAAATCCAAAGTATAAAGAGAAGGTGAAAGCATATATAGAGCAAATGTTGGAAACATGAATTATTGAACCAGTGTTGGAATTAGAATGGACAAGTCCAATTGTGGTATAGGATAAGAAAACAAGAGGAATCCGGATTTGTATAAACCTGAAGAATCTAAATGATTAATGTCTACAGGATCCATTTCCAACACCTTTCATAGATGAAGTGTTGGAGAATGTAGGAGGGAAGGAGACATATTATTTCATGGATGACTTCTCTGGATATCACTAGATAAGGATTGAGTAGGAAGACAGACATAATACTACTTTTGCAATAGAGTGGGGAAGTTACCAATACATAGTGATGCCCTTTGGACTGAAGAATGCACCTGCAGTGTTTTCAAGAGTTGTTGTTGCAGATTTTAAGGAATTTATTCATAAGTTCCTTGAAGTGTACTTAGACGATTAGACTGTGTTTAGCCTACTGAAGGAACACATAGAAGTTCTCAGGATAATGTTGGATAGATGTAGACACTGTCAGATTTCACTGAACTTGAAGAAATGTATTTTATGCGCACCTTTTGGAATTTTGTTGGGCCATGTGGTATGCAAGCAGGGCTTATTAGTGGATCCTGTCAAGATTGCAATGATTTTAGAATTACAACTACCCACATTATTCAGACAATTGAGAGAAACTTTGGGTCATACAGGATATTACAGGAAGTTCATTAACAGTTATGCACAGATTACAACACCTATGGAGAAGTTGTTGAATAAGGAAGCTAAGTTCCAGTGGAATGAGGATTGCCATAAGGGTTTGGATACATTGAAAGAGAAATTAGTGACCGCGTCAATTTTGATCTTCCCAGATTGGAAGAAGGAGTTCCATGTCCATGTGGATGTATCGTCCATAGCTTTGGGCGCAGTACTATCTCAACCAGGGGAAGGAGACATAGACCATCCAATTTCTTTTACAAGCAAGAAATTGTCAATAGCATAAAAGAACTGCACTACCACATAACAAGAAGGATTGGAAATGGTATATGCGCTATAGAAGTTTAGACATTACTTGTTGGGTTCTCACTTTAATATGTATACAGACCATTATGCACTAAGATACTTAGTGAACAAGCCATTGTTGTGGGGAAGAATATGTTGATGGTTGTTGTTGTTCCAGGAATATGATTTTTAGGTTGTTGTGAAACCAGGGATGTTGAATGCAGGACCGGATCACTTATCACGCATACTCTTAGGAGAAGATGCAAGGAATCTATATGACAACTTGACGGATGCACACCTATTTGTAGTTAAAATGGTGGATGATTACTTTGCAAACATTGTGCATTTTCTAAGTACATGAATGGCCCCATCAAACATGATACTTGCATAGAAGAAAAAATTAGTGGTTAAATCAGCAGACTATCGGTTAATTGCAGGGAACTTATACAAGTTAGGTGCAGATGGAATATTGAGACAATGTGTGTTAGAGAATGAAAGGCCAATGATACTCTCAGAAGCACATGAAGGAATTGTAGGAGGACATTACGCATGTAAAGCAACCACGTAGAATATTTTGTGCACAGAGCTCTAGTGGCCCACACTTCATAAGGATGCTAAAGAATATTGTTAGGCATGCGATGTTTGTCAAGGGTGGGAAAGCCATCCACAAGGGATGATATGCCTTTACACCCACAAGTTACCTTGCAAGAATTTGATAAATGGGAAATATATTTTGTTGAATTGATCAACCCACCAGCTAGAAGATCAAGAGCTAGGTACATAATCATTGTGACAGATTATTTGACCAGATGGGCAGAAGGAACACTGATCATAGACTGCACTGTGGAGACTGTTGTGAGGTTTCTATTTGAGAATGTAGTTACATGATTTGGATTCCCATGCATTATACTCAGTGATCAAGGAACACACTTCATGAATAAGACAATTGCAACATTGACTGAGAAATTTCAAATTCATCATCAGAGGAGCACGTCATATCACCCTCATGCCAATGGGACAGTAGAAGATTTTAATAAAATTATGGAGAATGCTTTGAAAAAGTTTTGCAATGTAGAAAGAGATGATTGGAACTTAAGGGTTCTTGTAGTATTATGGGCATACAAGACTACAAGTAAAAAGTTGACAAAACATACACCTTTTAGGTTGGTTTATGGGAAAGAAGTAGTAATACCGATGGATTTTATTGTTCCTAGCCTACGGATTGCAACGATTACTGATCTTTCATATTCTATTGCAGCAGAGGAGAGATTATCACAGTTGGTACAACTTGAGGAAGATCGATTTGTCACAGGTTTCCACCAGCAAGTTCAGAAGGTGAGGGAAAAGGCATGGCACGATAGACATATTAAACAAAAAAAGTTTCAATTGGGGGACTTAGTCTTGCTATACGACAGTAAGTTCATGCAGCATCTAGGAAAGTTTCAAATGCATTGGTTAGGAACATATGTGATTAAGCATGTGACAGAGGTAGAAGTTGTATAGTTGGAAACACTAAATGGAGAAGTCCTCGGAGGAATGGTGAATGGAAGTCGGATGAAACTTTATAAGGACAACCTACTTACTACGCACTAGTCTAACATGTGCAAGAACCTTTGTATTACACTAGTGTATTATAGTAGGCAAAAGAAAAATAAAAAGAAAGAAAAAGTAGAAAAAGGGAAAAAGAGAAAAGAGACCAAAGGTAAGACAATAAGAAGTAAGGGAGATACAATGACAAGAACCACTCAAAAAAAGTGAGTGTTGCACAGACACAAGAAACACGTAGAAACAATTAAGGTATGCACAAAAGCAACATGTGGAACAAGATGTATTGACCGTTAAAGGCATTAAAAGGGAAAAAATCACAATTAAAGAGCGTTAATGACAAGTCATAAAAATGATGTGTATCCATAAATGGAAACAACCACTGAGAATTATGACAGAATGGCAGTACGACGTATAAATCCAACGGAAAATATGGTAATAAAGAAACATTAAATCACTCATTCATCACATCACTGGCGAATGAGACAGTTAATTCAGGTGTGAAGGGATATGGACAACTGGCAAGGGGGCACAAAATACGCAAAGGGTTGATAAGCATTAGTTATTGTTACTTAGAGTTGCATGCAGGTAAGAGAGAGACGAGAAGTATATTACAGAGCCGATATGAACCCCAAAGCCGAAACAATGTCACTGGTAACCAGTTCATAGATATGGCACCACCAAAAGCCACAACACCCATACCAAAGATAGCTCGAACAAGAGCGCAAGTCGTAGAATCAGAGTTAGAGGAGACTCTGGAGCCTCATTGTCAAAGTCGAGGTTTCCCTGAGACTATATTTCACCAAGGAAGGATGATTCCCCACCATTAACATTGCATAAGACTCCTTGCTATGATTTGGTGACACCTAACGTCCCATAAGGGGTCATCGTGAATGACGACATGCTAGGGAGGGTGCCACAGCTCAAATATGCAGACCATGATATTAAAAACATGGCGAAGTTCCCTAAACTTGCGTCGCACCATTACCTAGAACTGAGGACAAACCCAACAATGAACCAGATCATACTAGTTCCAAAAGTATGGGAAAGATCATTAGAGCAAGCAAGCATTCTAAACATGTTCGACATTCCACATTTTGGCCGAAGCAATGAGATAAATTCATGTGTGAATTTGCTTGTAAATTATGTGCATGGAGGTTATATGTGGTTGGATAGGACAATCTCCATAGATATTGACCTTATTGCAAGAATCACAGGCTTACCAATGCATGGACAAGATCCAAATTCATTGTTTGTTGACAAGAAAACTAACAGGACTCTATCAGAGGCGATGAGAGAAAAAATTCATACAGTGAGAGGTGTGTGTGGGTTGGATGTGTCGAGCTTATGCGAACCAATGGTAAGGATTACAACACAGGCATTGACATGAAATCTATTGAGGAAATGCAAAAAATATCAAGTGCTAGTGGAAGTGATAGCAGCGGCAAAAAAGTGTGTTGAAGAGTTCTTAATGAGTTGGGCACCATTCTTATTGAACCAATTCATCATCGACTTCTCATAAGCACAAGATAGAGGCATGGAGTTACATTATCCATGGCTTCTAATTCTGATTGCATTCACATCATGGGAAGTGTTGGAGGATGTGCAGTTTTTGGGACTTAGAGGCAAGCCATGTTTAGCGGCTAAGTACTATAACTTCTGGTACACAACTAATAAAAGAAGACATATCGACACTAATGTCGAGTTTTTCCTATACAGTGAAAGGATTTGGCATTACATCAGGAATACACCACACATTTCACAACAATTGGTAGAGACATACATCCTAGTTGCACGGTTCAAAGCAGACCAACATCATATCTATGTACATGCCAAGAAGGACCCAAGAGAGGAATGGGTCCAGACAAAATATAAGATCACAACAGAATATATCCACTTAATCATGTAGGATTGGGATCCAGAGTGGAATATTCCAACGAACAGAATAGAGTCAAAGCACCATCACGGCGATGCAGACGAACAGGGTGATGGACAGAGAAACAGAATGGGTGATGTATATGATGGTGAATAAGGCAGAGGTGTAGAAAATGTGTAGGAAACAGTGGGAGAGAAGAGGAAAGACAAACTTCGTACACGCAAGAACAAGAAAGATCACAAGGAGCCAGTCATTTATACTTTAATAGATGATGACATTGACTGAATCGACTATCAATTTGGGGATGTTGTTGAAGAAATAGCTGAGAAAGCATCGTTCAAGCAAGAATAACTACACCAGAAGGTGAAGGAATAGTTAACAACATTGCAGGAGCTCTTAGAAGTACCAAGAATAATAGTAGAGTGCATATCATAGGAAGGACCATCAACAGGTTCGACTAGGGAGGCAGGGGCCATGTATTACTTTTCAAAGATGGCATCAGGGTGCCAAGTGGTGATTATTTCACCAGATGTGATTGGGTTTCCTACACTTGAGATGAAGGAGTAGATACAATGGCTAAGTCAACTGGACTTAATCGTCTCAAATATTCCCACAACATTTTTATAGGGCTCTCACTTTGGCATTGCGCTGAAGATGTGGTTCCGCGTAGAATCAACATCAAGCGAGTTGGAAAAGGTAGTCATGGAGAACACAAAGCTTCAAAAAGGGTATACAATTGTTGTACAGGATAAGACCGCAACTCAAGAAAAGGTTGAAAATATATTGAAGGAGAAGAGTGAGGCTAAGGAGAAGGCTAAAAGAATAATGAAGGAGAAGGATGAGGTTGAGCAGTAGGTAGAGAAAATACATCAGGCCATCCAAAAACTTTATAAGGATATTATAGAAATGTCGATGGTGGTTGAAGCCACTCTGGAAGAACAAGTTTAAAATATCAAGGAAGTAATTAAAGGCTTCTACACTAGGATTGAATACTTGTTATCATGCACCACGCCGGGAACACCACCAAAGGAAAGGGAATAAAGTGAAAGAGTCGTTATGACTTTGGTAGAAAATATTAAGAAGTTGGATTAAGAATGTGAAAAGCTATAGGAAAGCACTCAGATCTGGACAAACCTGATGGAGGATCCAGAAATGAAGGTTGTGGAAGCAAGATTAAGGGATGTGGAGGAAAAAGAACAAAAGGTTTTAGAAAATATAAGTATGTTGCCACCAGTAGAGCGCATGGCGGCCATACTGGTACAAAGGCAGTCGTAAAATGAACTAGAAAAGATAATGCACAAACAGAAGATCCTCCAACAGTGATTAGTGCTACTGCAGGACAAAGCACTAAGGATAATAGGAGAACTGGCAGTCGCGTAGGGCAAGGTAAAGTAGGCAGCGCATGACAGTGAGGAAAAAATTACGACCTTGGTTGTGTAGTTCATAGAAGGGATTGTGGAACAAGAAGACGAAGTCAAGGAATAGGTCCAACAGTAAATGAAACCACCCCAAAATTTCATAGAAGCATGGAGGGGCATGACACAATTGGCCTAAGTCACTTAGGACAAGCCACAGGTGAGTGTTGGTGGTCTGTTGGACAGGCAATTCGAAGAACAAAGAATAAGGTTGTGTGCAAAAGAAGGAGATAAAGCAACATGCGAAGAGCAAGCAAAAGTAGCATGCAACCCAAAGATAGGAAAAGCACGCCCAAACAATAAGTCATCATGAGTTGTCATAGGGTTTTGGGGGATATGTGAATAAGGTTTTGAGCCCTAAATTCTATGTATAAATATGTAATGGGTTGGGTAGAATAGGTTGTTGGAGCATAGCTAATATTGTTGTTGATGTTGAGAGAATAGACTGAGAATGAGAGAGATTCTATGTCTAAAGGTTTAGGGAGATTTTTGTAGAGAGAGGCTTACACAACAGAGTGGCTAGGCAGAATGGAAAAGTATGTCACGATGTATCTATTGTAAGCGCAGTGAACAAGCCTAAGACGATTGCACAAAGAATAATAAAGAAGCCAACCGTTGTGGAAGTAGCCCAAGATTTGAGTGAACCATGATAAAACTATGTGTCTAAATGTCTCTTATGTGATTATTCGTTAATGTTATATTTATACATAACTAGATCTAGATCTATTTGCTAGATAAGTGAAGTGCACTAATTATGAATGTTACAATGAGTAGTTTATGTTGCAATTTGTAGTATAATGGTATTGTATAACATAATTTACCAATTAACTAAGGGAAAGAGACACAAGATCTTGCACATAGGGTAGATAAGTAGAAATGAATATGATGATTGTCTCCCATCCCCTCATTCTAGAAGAAACTTGGTTCTTAAAGCTCCAATAGATACCTTGGGTGAGACTTCACTTGCATGCATGTGATGTCAAAAGGGTCGGTGTGTACAGGGTTTGTTGGTTAGATAACTTGAACCTAGGGCATTACAACTGCATGCCAACACACCACTAACGGATCGATTAAAACAGTATTCCCAACTAAGGTGATAGGAAATCGAGGAAGAATCCCTAGACATTCACTAGGTCTTATGTCGAAAGCCAACAACTCATTGGTATATGACACAAGCTTGGGAGAACCCAACGCTTTCTAAGTTGAGGAGGATAAAATACTTGCATAGGATCCTTCATCTAAAACACATCGATGAACGTCTTTCAACATAGATTCAACTAGAACCGTTATCTATAAAGGTGCAGAAGAAGGAAGGAGAGGCTCTACAAGATCATTCCAATCAAAGGAAACCATCTTAGGACTTGCAGGGAGCGTACTCAAAGAGAGTGGAATTCCCCCTTGTTCATAAGGTACTAAACTGGAAATGCTAAAGACATAGTCAAAAGATGCATCACTCCCCAAAAGAAGAGTGGGATCAGTCAAATATTGCATTTGTGAGATCACCTCGTTAGACTCTTCACTCTCCAAGAGAAGAGTGGGATCGACCAAAGGTTGCATCGGCGCGACCACATCCTCAACCATTGGTTGAATAGGATGTGAGACAACATGGTCAAGAGATGCATCACCCCAAAAAAGAGACTCGTATCAGTTAAATATGGGATCAGTATGATCACTTCATCAACCAATGATTGATTATATTGTTGGGAATCCAAAGACAACACAGAACTAGAAGGGACTTCAAACAGGGACCGCACTCTTCGTACCATTGAAATAGCAAGGAACAAATGAGTAAGGTAATATCCTTTACAAGGCTTGCAAGGGAACTTGGGCTTAAGTCCTGTATGTCTAGGCTTCTCAACAACATCGATTCCCCCAGCATGACTTGTAGTGGTCGGTGGGTTTCCCCCAACATGACTTGCAATGGCTCGGTGCTCATCTCCAACATGTCTCGCAGAGGTTGGTGACTTTATGTCAGTATCACTAGTAGTGACTAGACTTTTTTTCCTAGTACGATTCGTAGAGGTCGGTTGTTTGTCGTCAACATGACTCGTAGAGGTTGTTGACCTATCTCCAACATGACTCACAGAGGTTGGTGAAATAATGCCAGTATGACTTGCAATGATTGGACTCGTGCTTCCAGCATGACTTGCAATAGCTGGTTGCTTTCCCCCAGCATGACTTGCAACGACTGGTGACAGGTCTCCAACGTGACTAGTAGAGGTTGGTTACTTCTTCTTCTTACTCTTCCTCTTCCTATTCCTTTTAGATTTATATTTACTAGTATCAAGACTTTCACCAGAAGAAGGAGAAGGAGAAGGAGTAAACTTGGCGGATGTAGAAGGTGAAGGATCAACATACGTATGATGCCCCTGAAATAAGGTGCTTATCTGAGAATCATCAAGAGAATTCATGACCTTTGGAGTGGTGCACAACCAAACTGATAGTCCTACATTCAACCCAATAATGTTCAAAGTGGCCATCAAGAGGGCACCAACATTTCCAAATAAAGGAAAATCACAAGAATCCCCTTGGGAAGGGGTTCCGAGGTTGGTATCCTCAAGAAATTTGGCCATGACTTTCTTATGCATAGGTTCGTCCCTTGAGGGATTTTTCATGTCCATAAAAGTCTCACACATTGACTTGGGAGAACCAATGGTATAAAAACCAACGCCTTCTAGGAGGAAACTCCACACTTTCGAGAGAAAGACCAAGGGTCCTTCCCAACCAGTGAAACGGTTGGTAGACCACCTTGAATCAACGATCCAAAAGAAGTGATACTGGCATAGCCTAAGGCTAGCAATATAAAGTAGCACTCCACTAAAATCCCTAAGAGAAACATTGCAAGCAAACAAATTATTCAAAACTTCATCCCAGGTGGACAAGGTCTTGAGTCCAAAGGAATGAAAAAATGGAAAGGGACCTTCCAGACAAAGGCACGGGTTGATTAAGTCTTGTGAACCAATGAACGAAGGAGTGAGAAGAAGTTATATCGACCTCCATTGACCAGACTTATCCAATGCAAGTACCCGCGCTTCCCAGGGCACCCTCCAACAGTACTGAAAAGTGTGATGTGAAATATGCCCCAGGTACCACGACAAACCCCCGTAGTCACCTCTAAGATCCCTACGACGAGAAATTATGGTTACCAACTTGTAGTCAACATATGGGGGGTACATTTGATAGTCGGGATCGAACATATGGATAGGAAAACTAAGCTCAAAACTCTTCCAGTGGACTGATGCCAGATGGGTTAGTATCACTTAAGGAAAATCCCCCAATATACGATCTCTCCACTACACTCAGTTAATATTTGGAGGGGAATATCCTCGGATCTCCTTTATGTGACCTTGTGTTTGACTCATGTGTTAGAGGAGCTTTCTAACTATACTTATATGAAATTTGGATTTGAGACTCTCCCTAGCTCAGGCTCCTATGTTTGTTCAATGGCCTTAGAGAGTTATCTCTCCAATCCTAATCCAAGGCCCTAACCCTAAACTTGTTTGTGAACCCTAGAAACACAGTCTGGTACATTTTAAATTTAGCGTTCATTTTAGAAATTGTTCTTACTCAAAGGTTACGGAAGTGCAACTGATGTTGTTTGAGACTCTTGCAAAAATGAAACTTATAAGAACACTAGCAAAGAAAATTTTACATTAATTCTTCAAATGAAAAAGAGTTTCAAAAAAGAAAATGCATGAACAATCCTTCAAACCTTGAAATACAAAGTTTTCCTTATTTTTATTTTGAAATGCTTTCAATATGAGGAGAAAACAAAATCCTATTCTAGTATCATTTTCTTTTTCAAATAACAATGCAAAGAAAGAAAGAGACCTAACTAGCAAAAACTAGGTTTTTTTTGTTTTCTTTTTCTTCCTACCAAAACAAAACTAACAAAAGATGCTAGAAGAAAGAATTTTTTTTGGTTTTATGTTTGAAAAATCCAAGTAAAACACAAAACAAAAGTCTCGAACTCAAATATAAACTCAAGTTTCAAATATTACCACAACAATGACCAGAAAACTGAGATGTTGAGAACAAAACTAGTCTTATAGTGATGCAATCCAAGGGATAAAAGGGAGACAAAGATGGATCAAAAATAAAAATAAAAATAAAATCCATTCAAATTTAAGGCCTTTCTAACCTCTTATAGTCCACAAAAAGATTTGGGACCAAACTCCCCAAAAAAGACCCCCAAACTAGCTGAAATAGGGCTCCAAAAAGGCTGGAAAAAAAAAAGCAAAAAAGTCACTTTTTGGAGGCATCCACGGGTCACCCCATTGTGAATCATGGATATAAGCTTACATACATGGTTTGTATCACTGTAGTAAGTGCATATGAAGTTAATTCGTGGTTTGGCCTTCCCCGAAGCACGGATATCCATGATTTGGTCTTGTACAAAGAACATATATAACCAACACTTACATGTTTTTTTGCACTAAAACCTGTGTTTCACCCCTATATAAGGGTTACATATGTATGCATTTTATGTGAAATCAAAGAGAGAATACAATTATAAAATCTTGGAAAAAATGGGTATAAATCCCAAAACTCAAAATGTAGCAGAGAGATGAAAAGTAAGCCAAAAACACTAGGAAACCAAGAGAAAGAACTTTTAGAATGATTTTAGAGTTTTCAGAGACTTAACACAGTAATCAAAAGAAAAAGAAAACCTGCCTGGCTCAGATTGTACTGAAGAACCAAACCAAATCCTCCAAAACTGAGAGAAAGGATCAAAAATCAAGTTCTTACACAGATCTGCAACTGTGTACACTAGGGCTCGTGGAAATCCGTGGGTCATACAAATGAAAATCATGGATATTCATTACCCCTAAAGGGACAAATCCTAGATTCACAAGTAAAACTTGAAAAATAAAAAGGCCAATCCAAAAGCAGGCTTCCAGAAACTTTGGACAAAGTTTCTAGATAGAAAATGCTTTGAAAAGAAAATCCTAGAAAATAAGAAAAGTTGCAGAAATCAAAAACAACAAAAGATACCCTAAGACCGACCCAAACTAGGAGAAGATATCCCCAGTATGGTCGCCAATTATATTACAAGATTTTTCCCTTGTGACCTTGGGTCATGTCACAACAAAGCGATACCATATATAAAAGACAGAACCTACCCTCACACACAACAATGCTATGAGAAAATAACTACTTTAAGGAGAGAAAGAGAAAGAGAGATAAGGAGAGGCCTCTCATCTTGTATCCTATGTCTGATGTCGATCCTCGCTCTCCACCTTTGATCTTTCTCCTGATCTCCACTAGTATCAACCTATAAAAGAAGACCAAGTCTGTGCTTCAACAAGGTAGTTATGAATTTGAATCTTACATATAATGTGTAAATATTCAAGTATATGAAGAAGACTAACATAAATCAATAGATTGAAATAAATTTACACGTGTATGGAGGGAAATGAAACTTTTTTATTGAAAACAATATACGTAGGTAGTTACAACCCGACTCTGACCGTCAACACTGCCTCAAAGCCAACCACCCAGGTTCCTCCACTGGTCCTTCAAGAATCAACTAAATAAAATGGTCCTTCCTCAAATGACACAAAATGGATAGGAAGACACCCTATGGCCATATAAGAGAGAAGAAGGAATGTTGGAAAACAAGTTCCAGATCAGGGGGATGCTACTTAGAGGATCAAGGAAAAAGGGAAGCTTGTGAATTTGTTAGCATAATCTTTCACCTAGGTTTTTCCCCTCTTTCATGCCCTCAAAGGTGCCTTTATACCATCCTTAAGGGGTTGAGGTGGTTGAATTTCGTTGTTTACATACCAAGGGGAGTTTGGGAACGATCCCAACCAAATAAACCACCCGAAAATGTGGAATATTTTATTTTTTCATATTTTTTGAGGGAATCCACGAGTTGCAAAATAACAAGGCGTGAACATCTGCGGTTTACACATGGGTGACCCGCGGATGGAAACAAAAATGTTTTTTTTAGATGATTTTGATGGAGGACGATGGGATTTAGATTTGCAAGCTAGGGAAAAGGACTAATCCATCTCACAAATGCAAATGATGTGGCAAATTGTGGTATAAAAATACCCTATGTTATTATTTTATTATATTAAGTGGCCAGGTGGAAAGGGAAAGATTATTTTATAGCCAATGTGTGAGTTAAAAACAAAAAAAGAATCCAATTCTATCAAAATGGAGTATAGTGCTTACCTGAATGGTGACAAATGGTTGTTTTAGGGTGGACAACTTTCTTATATTGTGGTGGCCTCAAGAGTCTTCAAATGATTCACAAGGCTCGTTCGATGACATTGTGCTCAAGGCAGAAATAAAATGACAATAAAAATTGTCCAATGCACTTTTATAAAAAAAGATTTGACCCTTTTGACACCTTCTTGACCTTTTAAAAGGGTCAAAATGGCCTTTTCCGCATGCTTTGAAAGCTTATTTTGGTGTTACAGGGTTATCGATGCACTTTTGGAAATTTGACAATTTTATGGTGTGTCACGCCTTGGGGAAGTTTCTCTTCATGCAACAAATGATACTTATTGTGTTGTTGGAAATTTCTGTCTGGTGTGATAAAGGAAGGTGTCACTTAATTTCAAAATTTAATGCCTTATGACATATCACAAGAGAAAGTGTTTTGAGATGTGCTATGTTGCATGGAATGAAAACTTCTATAGCCAAGATATGTTGCGATGAAAATTACTTTCTATGTGATGTATCTCAACTTGGAAAATTTTCAAAGATGCAATGTATTGCGTCGACAAAACATTGTTAGAACCATGATATATCACAAAAGATTAAAAATTCTTAAGTTGCAAAACATTAAATTTATGAAAATCACTAAAGCGCCCTGCTACGTCACAAGAAAGTAAGTTTTCATGTGATGTGTTGTATTGCATCAAAACAAGTTTTCATCGCATTGTATCACACCAAAACAAGTTTTCTAGATTTATAATAAAACATGATTTTACAAGTTTTTAAGTCTGGGACAAGATGAATATGCAAAAAAAGGTTTGCATCAAAGGATCAACAACAACTTTTCAGGATTCATAAGAACTTGAAGAGTGTCAGTGACTTATTCAACTTGAAAATTCTCCTAAATCATTAAGATCAACTCAACAGATATGTATGTTGAGGTTCAAAACCCTAAATAAAAGGAGGGGTCCCAATCCTTTTTCCCTTTTCAAGTGACAAAGGCAAAAGGTATGGAGAAGTTGTTGTTTTCTTAACAAGCCAGAGGTAACATTGGATACTAGAGAGGGTCAATTGTGCCAGTGCACAACTAGTGAAGTACTGATCCAGTGGAAAGACCTAGCACCTAAAGGTGTCACATGGGCATCGAACAAAATCCTACAACAATTTCCTCATCTTCGGCCTCGAGTACGATACTGCTTTTGAAGGGGGAGAGCATGTTAGGTTCCTACCCTAACCTCCTTATTTTAGGCTACCTAGGAGTGAGTTAATTATTATATGTTGTAATCCTCTTTGAATAAGTCCCATTGGATAGTAGTAGATAGTTATTTAATGTAAAAGGGTTCACTTTATAAGGCCTACTAGGTAGTTGGCACCCATTAGTGATGTGACCACAAGTATTTAGGGTTTTCACTATTAATAATTTATTTAAAGAGATAGGAGACTTTGGACTGTTTGTCTTGTTGTTGTGTATTTGGAGCTTTTCTTAGTGAAAGGTCACCCCAACTTAAGAGGCAAGTGAACATTGTTTTCCTTCTTCACATTATCATAATTCAATGTTATGTTTTATATAGTTCATCTTATTGTCCCTTGTTTTTTGTTATTTTATAATTATATTCTCTGTATACCTAGTTGTATTTCAAGTTGAAGGGTTAAGGAACACTACATAGAAAAATAACAACAATTATTTATTAAGCAAATGGAAAGGTATTGAAACTAATTAGTATCGCCATAGGTGTTGCTTGTAAACGTGGTATCCAACCCTTCTCTATGGGAGGGTCCTTTGTATCCTCCAATGGGCTCTATTTGTTGAAGCATTAATTATGCATTAGTTCCCCTTATGAAATCATCACTTTAAAGAGGAATTTGGGTAGTATGAGGCCAAGAAAAAGACAAGAAGTTTGAGTGGAATAAAAGGACTTCTCAATCTTTGACACAAAATATTTTAGAATTCATGGAAGAGGCTTATATTTATAGGCCAAATATGATATTGAAGGAACAAACTCCAATGCGAATGCACAAGAGTCAAGAGTAGGAACCCATGTGGTTGAATTGACCAAAGGGAGGCTAAGTACCCTCCTATTGAATGAAGGAGGTTGATTGGTATGTTGGTGTATTCACACACTCATGTTACTACAATGATCACATGAATATTGAGGGAATTAGTGCATGCGTCACGTGTCTAATAAAGGGAAAGTAGCACAACCCTTTTGATGGTGAACCTAAAGTTTGATTGGAATTCTAGGTGTGCAATTGACCTAAATTCCATGCTTTTCAGAGTATTTGGTCTAGTTAATGTTGATTTGATTGTCTCTAACTAAAATCACTTAAGTGTCACAAGTGGATGAAAATTGTAGGATTATAGATGCCCCCAGATCTGTGAGATTAGGAGAACATCGTATAGTTGATGGATAAGAAAAGGCATCCACCTGCAAAACAATTGAAAATGTGATCGTTATCATAACTAGGTGGCCACCTCCATGCTTTTGTAATAGTAAAATCAAGTACAACATGGGACCACAACTATATAAAATAGAGCAAAGTAATGTTACAAGTAAAAAGGAATGTTCCTTCCATTTGAACTAGTGATGGAGTAATGTTTCCTTGGGCGACACATAATTCCAATAAAGAACCATTGGAATAGAGCTCAAAACATATAGAAACTTGATTGAGGTAAGGTTAGGCTAAGGCTCAATACAAATTATGAATAAGATCCATTAAATTTCCCTATCTTCAACTAGATATAGAATGTTTATACCATCGTGTATGAATCTCCATGTTTGAATAATGAATTGTAGTCAAGCATGGGATAAATTGTATGGGTATTAATCAATTATTTAAATCACTATCATATCCATTGTATCCCACTAATAGTGAAAATGGGATCCAATGTATAAGTACATTAAGATGTGGTATGAATGGATGTGTGAAGTTGAACACTAGAAGTAATCATGCCATTAGGGATCAATGATGAAAATCCACTTCAATACATGAGGTAAAATTATTCATGATGAGAATTGATACAAAGGTATCAGACCTCTAAATCAAACCCTATAGAAAATGAGATTGTGACAATAGGGGTAGATTCGTTGGAGAAAGGAAATTGATGCGCCCCTTAAACCAACATAATGCATATAATAAATAGACAGGTGTAACAGATATGGATGTAGTGCAACTAATAAATTTGGAAATGAAAGATATATATTAACTTACAAATAACATATCCACACAATAAACAACAAAAGAATGAACACAAGAATTGTAGAGAAAACCCTTGAAGTAGGGTAACACCATTAATTATTCCTTAAGAAAGGAAATGATTTCACAAACAATGCATGCTACAATTACTACTTCAAAACACATCTCATTACATGGCTTCTACTTCTTTATATAATTTTATTTTACGTCCTAGAAACTTTCTGGTGAAGGAACATTCTAGTAGGTGGAACCATTTATTAATCCTTCTTACAATTATTACTTTCACACTATGTGACCACCTACTTATCATTACCTCCCTAGGTACCCCATATTATTCTCCCTAGGTACTCTACATTCCATCCCTCTTTGCATGTTTCATCCTCGAAACATGGGAGGAAGCCATGCAATATGATATGCTAAGCAATGTAGCCAAATGGTACCAAGCACGAGCATCCATCCATCCTAGTGAAATGTAAACATGGCGTCCAACTGCTTCCTTTCCATCTTGATGAGGAGTGCTTACTAATGAGGATATTGGCATTGTCATGAGAGAAATGGGTTGGGATAAGTGAGATTAGATCCCTACCAGAGCTTCCTTTTCCCTAGTGGGACCATGGCTTGTCTTGGCGATGGAATCCATAGTTGATTCGTATAACTGAGTTGTGAATCACTCCTCAAAAATCATTTTAGTGGACTTGCATGCATTATAGATAAGTATTCATACAGATCTTTGTGTGGAATTATTTTTGTTTGCGATCTGTAGTGTGATTTCATGGATTCAAATGTATAATGAAGAATTTGAAGTATGTATTAATATTTCCATTGTTGTTTTAATTGCATATGAATTATGGGTTATATTGATGTTAGAGTTCAAATTTAACCTCGAAGTTGGGTATTAGAAGATAAGCCTTTATAATTGAGTTCCTCGATGGCCAAGGGAGGCATCCAGATATCATGCAATACCATCCAAACAGCCTAACGAAAGGAATTTCAAACAACAAGCCCATTATTTGTGATCAAGATTGCAGCAAGACTTTACTCCTAAGCATTGTAATAAAACATAAATATTGAAGTTTATCATTTTCCATTGCTTGCTTTTAAAAACTAGCTACAACTACCACACAAAGATATGATATGATTAGTTATTAATAAACATGCATGACTAAGCAACATAGTTAGTCATTAATGATGTCTTTGTCCGATGTAGATATTCTTTTATAAGCATAACTGCATTCCTTCATTGACCATCTCCTCCTAACTTAAAATGTAGTTGGGTTGTTGAGTGTTTGATGCTTTCATGACTAACCATAGCCTTGAAAATGTCGGTACAATAGGTGAATCTCCCTCAATAATTTGACATTCAACAAAATGTATCAATATGCTTCCACCATTGAAGGCTAGTTAAGAGATGCATATTCCTAGATTTAGAATATAGAATTAATCATCATAACACAGTGGCCTTGGAAGTGTTAGGATTACAAGATCCAAAACTTCTAAAACTACCCAACCTACCTACTAAACACATTGAAGAAAAGCCCTAATACATCTTATAGTATTATGTAATATACTTTGCATAACAATTTCTCGATAATAGAGAAATTTCCCCCCCTTGAAATAAGTGCTTGATATATATGATAGTGAATTGACTCTTAAAATAAAAACCCTAAAAACCAATAATTAAACCATGATGAAAATGTCTAACATATAAGTCATATATCAAGCTTCTATCCCAAACATTACATAATGACATTATCATACTACAACAAGAATGCATAACCTATATCATTATATGTCGATGTTATACCCTACACATTGTGTATATTTTTTTTTCAACCTATATCACTATATGTCGATGTCGTACCCTGCACATTATGTATATATTTTTTACAATGTCTTGAAAAACCGAAGAATAAATTGTCTCTCCTACTTTCACAATATCCTGAAAAAGCAATAAATAAATAAATTCCATGTTTATATAC
>SNQJ01S0022771.1:54542-66141 GCA_010110895.2 Picea sitchensis
ATTGCTTTTTATTTCAAGAAGTTGATCAAGGGACACTGCCTTGGCGTGGTTTATTAAACATGTGCATAAAACCCCTTTCACCTGGACAAGTGCTCAAAGACATTATACTAATCGTCAAGCCAAGTTTGGAGGAAGTGATAGAGCGTCCTATTGGGTTAATGCTCACTGGATGTGGGATGTTTTCGGGAGAAATCAAATACAAGCCATGTGAGTGGATGAGGTGGATAAGCAATGTTTGGGCAAGGGTTGCAGTGATAGAAGGAAAATGCATGGCTTACTTGTGGGTGCCTCTGTAGAGGGTGAGCTGCACCTATCATGGATGCAAATGTTTCCAAGACATTTCATGCCTTTTGTCTTCTTTGTTTTATTGCTTTTTATTTCAAGAAGTTGATCAAGGGACACTGCCTTGGCGTGGTGACCAGTGGTGGCAATGTTACCCACAAGCACTTTCATGGAAATGAGAAGGTTGGCTCGTGATAAGACCCCCTTTCTCCTGGCTATGCCACCAAGAGCCACTACCCCGACATGGTAACCAGCTGCTATTAGTGTCATACTGCTAGATGCCCATGGACCTAATAGGCTAGCTCATGATGAGACCCCCTATCCTCTGATTAGGTCTTATTTTATTATTTTTTATGGGTCCCTCTATTTCTTCCTGAGAAGCCTTTTATTGCTTTCTTGGGGATCCCTCGGCGAAGTGATCCAGAATCGGATCCAAGAGACTGATAGGGCTCAAAAAGGCTCAAAAATTAAAGTTCTCAGAATCAGTTGAAACCAATTCCATTGCGTCTGTCTCGTCGCGATGATTTTGGCCATATAATCACTTTCTCAAATGGGCACCATATGCGAGAGTTATCGCACTCTGACCGTTTTCCCAAATAGGCAAAAAGTCAACAGGTCCAATCAAATGCTGACATCAACATGACATCAGCAGTGCTGACATGGAAGAGGCAGTTGGTGACAAGTGGTAGCCCGATAGAAGGTGACTGGTCAGTGACAGAGATCCACCCAGCAGTTGACAAGTGGCAGTTTGTTCACGAATTGTTGGGTGCCACATGGCCCAGTCATGGGCTGCCACGTGGCACCATGGGATTGGTCAATGGGTTCATATGGAAAAATGTTATGGAGTCCAGGGGGTTTGATCCCATGACCTCCTGGGTCAACCCAAATCTTGACAAAGTCCCTCCACCAATGTGCCCTTGTGTTTCTTGTTTAACAAGGATCACTTTAGTTTAAATAAAGTGTACTAAAGTGAAAAGGGGAAAAAAGGGGGCTGGAGATAAGCCCCAACCCATGGTCAAACTCCTACACGTGACCACAACCCAGCAAAGGAGGGCACTCCCTCTCATGCACACCCAAAAGATAAGCTCCAGCCCCGAGATCTAGGGATATCCCATGAGACCAGGGGGGCACACTCCAAAAGGGGCCTAGCCTAGCTAAGGCATCCTTTTATTAGCCCCTGGTCCCATACAGAGTGCCATAAGACCAGGGGCATGGCCCCAGTTAGGGGCTTATCCCTTTTATTTGCAGAAAATGGGTTTTTAATATTAGAAAATGTGATTTTTTAGTGATTTTCAGGCCTGTTAATGGAGATTTTAGTCGTTTTTGGGGGATATTGGGCTCTTTTTGAGGCCAGATTTTGGGAGGAAGTTGGGGATGGATAACCAACTTCAGATCTATAAAAAAAAAGCATGTTTGAGGCCATGGAGGACAGTCAGAGCAGAGTTATGCTGAAGGGAAGCCAAGCCAAAGCCATTTTTATGCAGGGAAGTTGTTGATGAGCAGATGCTTGTCGGCCATTTCTGGGAGCTCCGGTTATCCATTTTGCGTGTCATTTCTTCTACTGGTTCTAGAGATCTGGAATAACATGACCAGATCAGTCTTGTATCCTAATGGCACTGCTGCGATGTTCTTTTTGAGCTTTTGAACAGAAATAAAGAAGCCTCCCCCACTGAGACAAAGGCCCGGAGACATAGGCAATTTTGTGTCGAACTCCGTTATCAATTCTCTTGTTATGGTTTGTTGTTCTTATTTCTTCAGTTCAGATTTGTATACTGTTTTATGGCTGTTATGTTTCTTCATTAAATTCATCCTCTTTCCTTCAACTTCATAAATGGTTGATAAACACATGCAATTAAAAACTCAACCACAGTCTTTAAAAGATCTTTGCGGATCACGAAGCATATCAAGATTTTACTTTTAGGCTTTTATCTTTTGCCAGCTTCTTTTACCCTCTGGGCCTTTAGCCCCTTTTTCCTACAAGGTAAGGTGCAACCCTTAAATATTTGGCCAACCCATTGCCCAGACCAATGTCATGGGATGTGTTAGGGTCCTATGATATAGTCATTTGTTCTCAAGTTATCTTTTTGGAGATTTTCTCTGATCATTTTGAGAATTTCTACATGATAAGAAGCTCAGGAGTAATGGTCCAATGGTGTATCTTGTGTTTCAAAGAGGTGTCCAGGTATATCCAAAGTTGGCAATTGATGGTTTTAAACTCTTGAATGTAAAAGGTCAAAGAAATAATTTTTGACAGCTAAGGGTCAAATTTTTATGTGTTGTTAGCTGCCGAAAATTCCCAATTTTGGCAGCTAAAAAGGCAGGTGCAAGGTGTTGTTAGCTGCCGAAAGTGCATAATTTTTCCAACGGTTAGCCTATCCCATTGGACTCTCAAACCATCGGTAGTACATGCGTTGTCATCATCTTAAGTGTTGCCGAAATCATCTCCAGATATGATTTGCTTGGTCTCAATCATTTATTTTGGTTTGTATTCATTATTTGATGAAGGATTCAAAACCCTATTCGAAACCCTGCTATCATCAGCAGTCATTGCCATTATCTCCTCATGAGAAAAACCATCATTGTCTGAGTTGGTGTTAAATAAACATTATGATCTAAGCTATTCCTTGCTGGAATTTTTAAAATTTTTCCATCCAAAACATTTGCTTATCTCACGAATTTCCCTCATCTGTCTTCCCTTTCTCCTTTTTCCTAGCATTGGTCTCCCATCCATCAACCTAGATTTCAGTGTCTTCAAGGTATTAGCAAGTTTTTTGCAGATGTTTATTGGAGGAGCATTTCTCAGGAGGCAGCTGCAAGATATTTCCTATCTGGAATCTCATCCAAAGATTTGTCAAATGTTAAAGGATGCAGGCTACTACATGTTTTGTAAAAATTACAAGGGTATCATCAGGGAATTGCAGAGGCATTTGCCCAAAGCTTTGATGGAGCCAAAGTGCAATTGGGTCCTCTGGAAATGCAGATAGATGAGGCAAGTATTGTTGCAGCAACTAAGATGCCTGGAGAGGGTGAGAGGTGGTTCAAGACCACTGACATTAAAGACATTGAATTTAGATCTTACCTTAAGCTAGAATTCCAGAGCATTATTTGGAAAAGGGATGTTCCCCGGAATTACTTGGAAGACAAATGGCAGAAATTGTTGAAGGTTATTCAGGTGTACATAACTTGTGAAGGGAGATATGGCAGGGTCATGTTGTACCATTTTAGGCTTATCAATCATTTCACATGCAGAAACCCTCTGAATTTTCCTCATTATCTTCATAGGAGCCTCACCAAGATGGCACAAAAAGTCCAAGCTAAACCTGATAAATAAAACAACATATTGTTCCATCATGGCCTTATTAAGCTTATAGTGATGGAGGAACTCCAGAGAAGAGAGAATACATGGGACTATCTCCTATTTTGGGGAGAATTTGAGCAAGATATCCAGCCTAAGGGTAAGAAGACACCTACAAATAAGTCATCTACACCAAAGAGCAGTAAGAGAAAGAGAAGGGATTTATCACCAATTTAGACAGAACAACCAACCCCTTCACCTAGGTCTAAGAAGGAAAAAAAGAAGCTTGATTTAGATTAGGGAATAGAGGGCCAGAGCAGTGTTGTTGATAAAAACATCTTGAATTTTCCATACTCATATTCTGAGTCTGAACCACCCATGGAGGAGAAAGAGGAAACTGAAGTTGAAGCTCCAACCTTTGAGGTACCTGAGACATAAAAAACAAAAAAAGATCAATAAAGCATCCAAGATTCAGAAGTTGAAAGAGGAAGTAATAGAGCTTAGGTTGTTAGAAAGAGTCATCAAATATTAGAATCAGGCTATGAAAAGAACATCTAATGAGGGTACTTAGCTCTGATGCATGTAGCTCTGGAAAGGAAGAATAAAAGTTTGTTTAAGAAAAACCATAAACTTTGCCAAATGATCAAGTTCTTGAGGTTTAAACTAGCACCTAGAAAACCTAAACCAAGAGCTCATCTCAGTTTAGAAGCATTGGTTGAAGTTGCTATGGACTTAAACAACGAATCCTAAGAGTTAGACAGATTAAAGGAATCAAATTTTTCAATTTTCAATGGTTTTTGAAAACTCAGGACTTTCGACAACGTATTTTGGTCCATAGAGGTGTTGTTAGCTGTCGAATCCCCTGACTTTCGACAACTAAATCGGCTCTATTCTATAGGTGTTAACTGTCGAAAGTACAGAGATGGACAAAATGACAATATGTTCTTCCGGATCAGATCCATTCGCTACCATATCACTCGAGGAGACTTGCAGATGCATCCCAACTCCAAAATAGATGAGAAGGAATATCTTTTTCATATTTTAAGGCAAATACAAAGGAGAGAGGTTCAAAGATGATTCCATTTTGGTTAAAGATAATTGATTCATGGCTCAGGTGTCAGTGAAAGATTTCAAGCAGTCCTATCATCATCCAGCAAGGCTATGCAGATGCAGAAGACTATAGTGTTGACATGGATTCAATCACTTATGAATAGGATCTATCTCCTAGAATTTTTTAATAGGATAGATTTTATAAACACTTGTAATTTTCAGATCCATCATTTGAGGATCTAATACTGCTTTGTAAATATTATTTAAGCCCAGAGAAAAAATAGTCCAGGGGGGATTAGCCAGATCTGAAGGGAAGTATGGTGTGAAAATATCACCATCTGTTGTAAGGATGCTCAACAAGCTATAAGTGACTTTTTTGGATGAGTACAAAGGATTTTTGTTCCCAGATTCTTGTGTCATGATCATGTGTTGAAGTACATCTTTATGAAATATGTTATTATCTTGTCTCACATATTCTTTTATTTCCTTGTTGTTTATAAGCAGATTATGTCTCAAGATTTGTCTTAGACACCCTGATCTAGCTTAAAATGATATTTATGTTTTCTTCTGAAAATTGAATGTAGAATTCAGATAATCTCTTCTCTGCATTTAAATTGGACCCTAATCTATACTTATTTTCCATTTCACAAACTCAAAGGATACACTGACATGGTTACCTTGCCTTGTTACATTTTGTCTCAGCTATTCATTCATTTTGTCAGCTTTAGCCTCTTGACTCCATTTTTTCCCAATTGCCCTTTTTTGTTGTCTCAACCAAAAACTCTAAAAACAAACCTTTTGTCCTCATAGCTAGCCTAACATCCCATACAAACAAAGATAAATCTGATAGAGAGATCTATCTTTGAGTCTTGGAGGGATAGATCCAAGACTCGAAGTGGTTTTGTGGTTACCCCTACCGATTTCCTCGTCAGCGTGGGAAATTACAGGGTGATAACATAATGGCGACCATACTGGGGACTTTCTCCAGTAGTGAACTTCAAGTTCCAGATATGATCACTGATGGTGGACAATGACTAGACACAAGAAGGCTTAAATCTTTCACCCGACGACTCCAATCAACTCCAGACAATGCCAACTCAAAGACTCCACTGGAGGAAGGACCTGAAACATGACAAAGCAACCTTGAAAGGTCAGGTACTCAAGCCCAAATTTCATTCAAGACATTTTCAGTTTTATTTGTAATTATGTTCTATCTTATTCTAAGTCTGATCAAAGGTACATTGTTGAAGATTATATCGATCATCTGCAAATTGGTGAACCTCAAGAGACTAAGCCACAAATTGTAAATCATGCACATACTCATACACCTGTGTACATCCTAGACACACCTGTAGAAATCCTAGTGAGACATGAGCCTCACACTTTATAATTACGTCCTGCCCTTGCTAAAGCTCAAGATGATTATAAACCTTTTTCTTTACGTCATGTACCTGTAAAAGTCCCAGACAGATACAAGACTCTGTTTTTTCCTCCCATTCTCCATGACCTCCTGGCCCATTATAGCAGTAATATGCCCAGGTTTTATGGAGAAAATGTGAGGATCGTTGTTGAAAAGAACATCCAAAATCTTGAGGATTTTCTTGATCTGTTTGAGGTAGAAGATGATGATGTCTGCATCATAATGTTTTCCCTATCATTGCAAGGTAAAGTCAAAATTTGATTTAAGAATCTTCCAACTACAATCATTAGCAATTTCCATTAGTTTGTAAAAAAATTCCTAGATCAATGGGTGATCATGAGAAATGTCTTTCTCATCCTAGAAGAATATGACCATTTGAAAAGACTGTCAGGGGAGACAGTGCAACATTTTTCAGCTAGGTTCAACAAGGTGTATCATGCAATGCCTTCTGATATAAGACCACCCCCAAGATTAGCTCACTTGCATTACCCTGACGCTTTCGATCCAGAGATGGCCTTCCAATTAAGAGAGAGAAACACTGCAACCCTAGAACAAATGAAAAATGTTGCAGTCGATGTGGAAGCTAACCTGTTGAACAAAAAGGAAAAGTTAGAAGCATTGAGGAAAAACAAAACAGAAAAGGAGCATCTGATGTCCTCAAAAGTAAAGTTAGATATTCTGGCGAACATTGTCAATGAAATGTTGCATAAGATTAGTAGGAAAGATGAAATTGTTTTTCAAAGGCCTTATGTACCATCGACTCTAGAAAGAACAAGAATAAATGTCCCCAAGAATTTTGCATCCTAGCCTCAGTATCCTAAACCACTGAAGTATTTCTTCATGTACTCAATTCACAATACAACCAAAGAGGAAGTTCAAAACCAGGTGGTGGTGGAAAAATATTCGAAGGTGACGTGCATGTTTGATGACCTCCCCTACATAGATGATGTACCTAGATATGATCTTTAGAATGATGACTATATGGTTGAGATTGAAGTTGGTTGTTCAAAGAAGCCAGCATTATCTTCATGGGAAGAAGAAGCCCAGTTGTCACAATGCACAGATAACAATCAAACTCTGTATACCAAGCAAGATTGCAAGGAGGAGGATGCAGGAAATTTTCTAGTAAATGCAAAATGTCTACCCCTAGTTTTTGTCTCACTTATGAGGGAACATTACAAGCAGATTGTAATTAAAAAGTATGAGGAATTCTCTACTACATCGGGTGAGGAGAACAGGGATGATATAGAAGTTGTTTCAGATTCATAGGTGCAAACCCTGAGTCTCTGTGAAGGCCAAAATTTAGATGAAACCACAAAACCCAGGACATGTAATGAGTTGATCCATTTTGATTCCCTTCCCTTATGCTTTAGTTATTTTCAGAATTCGAGAGGGAATCTTGGTCATATCCCGATTGAGAATCACAGTGTAATCCATGAAATTCCAGTAAAGCCAATTCCACAGTCATCTAAAGAATTTTATGACCCTATAGTTGATATGATGGTTAATGTGTGTTTTCAAAGTCAGGTTTCATTTAATCCTAATGAATTAAAAAACTTTTATGACATGGATATGATCAGACAATCTACCCCATTGTCTGGTTCAGTAGAAATATCAGTACAAAACCCATCAGATGAAATACAAACATATCCTAATATGCTTGAAGACTTGAAGACCCCATGTGCAACACAAGGTCAGAAAGTTGAATGGATTGATTCCAAATACCAAGAAATAGGTCAAGTCTATCTTGATCCTATAGATATCCATATGAGAAAAACATTCATCACAAGGAACCTTTTCCTTTCCAGAATTTATGTTGCTTGGCAGGTTTATCAAGCTCTTTATGATGATGACCAGGCTCATAATCACTTTCAAATACCATTAAAAGATCTGTTCCTGAACTGGGTGAAAAACAGTGAAAGAGCCAAGGTGCAAGACCCGACATTTGATTGGTTATAATGGGTATTTCACATTGATTAAAGACAAACATTCTCAGTTTAGAATAGGATATCTATACATAAATAAGATCGTCAGATCAACGTTTTTGTTTCAATTATCATATTTACAGTATGCAAATAAGCTTGTTTGGCAAGCATGTGTTTTATTTGTGTTTCCGTTTTACTTCAAAACTCAGTCAAAGTCAGAATGAATAATCAACTGGTGTCCAATCACTAAGTTGTAGGACAGATCAAGATACAGGTGGTGGGATCAACCTAATGGACAAGGTACTGATTTACGAAGCTGGAGATCTGAGGTTCTTGACACCTCCTAGGGAGATGCCATCCCCAATTGGAGCCTATGTTAGGGTCCTATGATATAGTCATCTATTCTCTAGTTACCTATTTGGATATTTGCTTTGATCATTTTCAGAATGTTTGCATGATAAGAAGCTCAGGATTAATGGTCCAGTGGTGTATCTTGTGTTTCAAAGAGGTGTCCCAGTATATCCAAAGTTGGCAAGTGATGGTTTGAAACTCTTGAATGTAAAAGGTCAAAGAAATAGCTTTCGACAGCTAAGGGTCAAATTTTTATGTATTTTTAGCTGTCGAAAATTCCCAGTTTCAGCAGCTAAAAAGGCAGGCACGAGGTGTTGTTAGCTGCCGAAAGCGCAAAATTTTTCCAACGGTTAGCCTATCCCATTGGACTCTCAAACCATCGGTAGTACACACATCATCATCATCTTAAGTGTTGTCGAAATCATCTCCAGATATGATTTGCTTGGTCTCAATCATTTATTTTAGTTTGTATTGATTATTTGATGAAGGATTCGAAACCCTAAGATGTCTATTCGAAACCCTGCCATCATCAGTAGTCATTGCCATTATCTCCTCGTGAGAAAAACCATCACTGTCTGAGTTGGTGTTAAATAAACATTATGACCTAAGCTATTCCTTGTTGGCATTTTTAAAAGTTTTCCATCCAAAACATTTTTTTATCTCAAGAATTTCCCTCATCTGTCTTTCCTTTCTCCTTTTTCCTAGCGCTGGTGTCCCATCCATCAACCCAGATTTCAGTGTATTCAAGGCATTAATAGGTTTTTTGAAGATGTCTACTGGAGGAGCATTGCTTAGGAAGGAGCTGCAAGATATTTCCTATCTGGAATCTCATCCAAAGATTTGTCAAGTGTTCAAGGATGCAGGCTGCTACAGGTTTTCTGAAAAATTACAAGGGTATCATCAGGGAATTTCAAAGGCATTTGCCCAAAGCTTTGATGGAGCCAAAGTGCAATTGGGTCCTCTGGAAATGAAGATAGATGAGGCAAGTATTTATGCAGCAACTGAGATGCCTGGAGAGGGTGAGAGGTGGTTCAAGACCACTTCCATTAAAGACATTGAATTTAGATCTTACCTTAAACCAGAATTCTAGAGCACTATTTGGCAAAGGGACGTTCCCAAGAATTACTTGGGAGACAAATGGAAAAAATTGTTGAAGGTTATTTAGGTGTACATAACTTGTGAAGGGAGGTATGGCAGGGTCATGTTGTACTATTTCAAGCTTATCAATCATTTCACAGGAAGAAACCCTCTGAACTTGCCTCATTATCTTCATAGGAGCCTCACCAAGATCGCACAAAAAGTCCAAGCTAAACCTAAGAGAGAAAATAGTAGATTGTTCCATCATGGCCTTATTAATATTATAGTGATGGAGGAACTCCAAAGAAGAGAGAAGACATGGGAGTATCTCATATTTTGGGGAGAATTTGAGCAAGAGATCCAACCTAAGTGTAAGAAGACACCTACAAAGAAGTCATCTACACCAAAGAGCAGTAAGAGAAAGAGAAGGGCTCTGTCACTAGTTCAGACAGAACAACCAACCCCTTCACCCAGGTCTAAGAAGGAAAAAAAGAAGCTTGATTTTGATCATGGAATAGAGGGCCAGAGCAGTGTTGTTGATAAAAAGATCTTGAATTTTCCATACTCAGATTCTAAGTCTGAACACACATGGAGGAGAGAGAGGAAACTGAAGTTGAAGCTCCAGCCTTTGAGGTACCTGAGACATCAACAAAAAAGAAGATCAATAAAGCATCCAAGATTCAAAAGCTGAAAGAGGAAGTAACAGAGCTTAGGTTGTTAGAAAGAGTCATCAAATCTCAGAATAAAGCTATGAAAAGAACATATGATGAGGTAAGAGACTCATTTAAAAGGTTATCTCTGATGCATGTAGCTCTGAAAAGGAAGAATAAAATATCGTCTAAGAAAAACCAGAAACTTTACCAAATGATCAAGTTCTTGAGGTTTAAAATAGCACCTAGAAAACCTAAACCAATAGCTCATCTCAATTTAGAAGCATTGTTTGAATTTGCTATGGACTTAAATAAGGAATCCTAAGAGTTAGACAGAGTAAAGGAATCAAATTTTGCAATTTTGAACAGTTTTGGAAAACTCAGGACTTTCGACATCTTATCTTGGTCCTCAGAGGTGTTGTTAGCTGCCGAATACCCTGACTTTCGACAACTAATCAGCTATGTTCTATACATGTTAGCTGTTGAAAGTACAGAGATGGATAGAATGAAAATATGTTCTCCCGTATCAGATCCATTTGCTGCCATATCACTCGAGGAGATTTGCAGATGCGTCCCAACTCCAAAATAGATGAGAAGGAATATCTTTTTTAGATTTTAAGGCAAATACAAAGGAGAGAGGTTCAAAGATGATTCCATTTTGGTTGAAGATAATTGATTCATGGCTTAGGTGTCAGTGAAAGATTTCAAGCAGTCATATCATCATCCAGCAAGGCTATGCAGATGTCGAAGACTATAGTGTTGATAGGGATTCAATCACTTATGAATAGGATCTATCTCCTAGAATGTTTTAATAGGATAGATTTTCTAAACACTTGTAATTTTCAGATCCATCATTTGAGGATTTGAAACTGCTTTGTAAATATTATTTAAGCCCAGAGAAAAAATAGTCCAGCGGGGATTAGTCAAATCTGAAGGGAAGTATGGTGTGAAAATATCACCATCTGTTGTAAGGATTCTCAATAGGCTGTAAGTGACTTTTTTGGATGAATACAAAGGATTTTTGTTCCCAGATTCTTGTGTCATGATCATGTGTTGAAGTACCTCTTTATGTAACCTGTTATTATCTTGTCTCACATATTGATTTCTTTCTGTATAATTTCTAAGAAGATTATGTTTCAGGATTTGTCTTAGACACCATGATCTGGCTTAAAACGATATTTATGTTTTCTTCTAAAAATTGAATGTAGAATTCAGATAAGCTCTACTCTGCATTTAAATTGGACCCTAATATATACTTCTTTTCCATTTCACAAACTCAAAGGATCCACTGACATGGTTACCTTGCCTTGTTACATTTTGTCTTAGCTATTCATTCATTTTTTCAGCTTTAACCTCTTGACTCCATTTTTTTCCAATGGCCCTCTTCTGTTGCCTCAACCAAAAACTCTAAAAACAAACCTTTTGTCCTCATAGTTATCCTAACATCCCATACAAACAAAGATAAATCTAACAGAGAGATCCCTCTTTGAGGCTTCGAGGGCTATGTTATCCCTGATTTTTAGGGATAACCAGGAGATCATGTCTCGAG
>SNQJ01S0022771.1:66777-81125 GCA_010110895.2 Picea sitchensis
ATTAGTTCTAAATACTCATTTAAAGTTTTCCAACAGTCTTTCTTTTCGGAATGCAAAGTTGGTACATAAAGATTGAATAATGCAATGGTTAACTTACTTGTTGTGTGCTTCAGTTCTGTGAATCTCCAATGCTGATTGTTGTAGGAGTTGACGAGGTTGAACTATTCTTCCTTCCACAGTGTTGCTATTCCTCTGGAGGAGCCCCTTGCACTGATTTCTTTCCCTGTATTCTTCTGCCATTTGTTTTTACTGATCTCTAGAAGGGCTTCCCCTTCGATTTTTTGTCTCTTGGAGCATGAGAATGTCTGTTGGTTCCACTTTCATCAGATCCCTAACCGCTTCTATTTTCGTCAAGTTCCCCAGACCTCTACAGTTCCAAGAGACGATTTTCATTACTTACTATTGGGAGTGGATGGGCCTCCTCCTTTTAGAGACCTTATTCTTGTGTTTCTGCCAATTGACATTTCTATGGTGGGTTGGCTTCCTTGGGTCTTTTGTCTTTCTGCCTCTTCCTCCCTTGCTTCTTTACGGGACTTCCTTCCTGCTCTTTTGGCTAGCCTTTCTAAGATCTCATCCTCAGAGGAGCTTGATAGTTCTAACATTTTCTTTCTGGCTATGTCTGCATATGAGGGAGAGGGGGCTACATCCAGGATTCCTGCCATTTGCCCTTGTTCCCCTGTATCTTTCCTTTTTGCGGGGGATTTTGGATGTTCCTTGTTATCCATGATTATTTTTGGTTCTTCTGTTTCCTTATTGAGCTTTTCTGTTTGAGGTACTGACTGCGGCATGGGGTTGGAGTTCCCGTCGAGTTGCTCTTGCTCCAGTTGCCCGGGATTTCCACTCTTCATTGTTCCTTTTCTTCTAGATCTTATTGTCCTTTTTTCTGGACTGTGGTCCACTGATTTGTTTTCGTGTTCTCACTTTCGTCTGCATTATTTTTTTTGTAGTGCCTTGCGAAGTGGCCGTATCCGTGGCAGTGCCGGCATTTGAATGGTAACTGCTCATAATCTATCTCCTGGATGTGCGTCCAATCTGTCGCAGTTAGTTTGATTGCCTCTGGTAATCCCACTTCCAGATCGACCTCCACACAGATCCGGGCGCATGAGTACTGATCTTTCCTTGGTGCTTGATCGATATACCTTTCGAGCTTGTTGTCGATTGCATGCAATGATTTTTGGTTCCAATAGTGTAAAGGGCGATGGGGTAGGCGAACCCACACTGGAACGACGGATGGCACATCCTGGGTTGGGTTGAAATCCGGGGTCCATTTGTTCAGGTATAACCCCTGGGGCCCCATGAAATATGGGTCATTTCTGAAGATGAGGCTTTTATCTTCAGGGTTTTCAAAGACGAAAATGAAGTAGCCTTTCCCTACGAAATGACTCTTTATACCTTCTGAGATGAGCGGACTCCAGTTCCTCTGCACCCAGGCTTCGACGGATTTGGGAGAGGGCCAGAGCCCAGTAAATTGCCCGATGAGGCCTCTGTCTGCTAGATTGACTGTCGACCTGCAAGTTTCTTCTAATGGCAGTTCTACGCTTGGGATGCATTCCAGTTTCTTGACAAACTTCTGTTGAGCTGCTGACGACGGTCTCTTGGAAGCCTTGGCAACAAGCTTCCTGAATGCATCGATCTCTAGCAAAGGGGGAGAGGTGGGGATGGCTCCCCCACTAGCGTCCATGGCTGGGGGGGGCCTGCTCGCTGCATTGTGCTCCTCACTTAGGTCGCGCTCCTCACACCCTCTCGCTCCTCACGTGGTTTTTCTCTTCATTGATATATTAACAAACATTGATTTCGTCAATATTTATTGTTATAATTGCTAATATATTGATATCAGATAGTCTTATGAAGTACTAACCCATTGAATCATAGCTTGCACATATTGGTTTGTTGTTGCTTTGTTCCGGGTAGGTGTTCTTATTTGGGCCTTCACTTCATTATTGGTTGTTTAGCCGGGACTATCTATTTTGGTGGTGACCTGTGAAGGGGGGAACTTTACTTTTGACTTTTAAACTTTTGCCTCTTCAAAACTCCAGGTTACCGGGGAAATCTCCCCTGGGCCTAACCTCCCTAAAGAGAAAGACCCTCCCCATCATGGTGACATTGGGTGGGATAGGTTCCTATTACACTAGTTTGGCCTTCTATTTTATAGCCATTTGAACTAGCTACAAATTGTGGGATAATAGGCTAGATCCAAAACTTGAAGTGTTTTTGTAGTTACCCCTGCCGATTTCCTTGTCATCTTGGGAAATTACAGGGTGATAACAATATGGATGAGCGGGAGAAAGATGGAAAGTGGTAAGTATGGTGGGAGCGGACGATGGAGTTTCATGAATCCCCCCAGTGGAAACTCAAAAACTATGGGCATAAGCTTTCTATGGCATCCTGTCATCTCCCCCATATATGGTCAAGTGGATAAGTATAAGATTCAAGCACCCGTTAGAAACTAAAATAACTAAATGCACATATTCAAAGGTTTTGAGGATCAGAGTGACACATACCATGATACCCGGACTCATTACCTCATGAAGCAAGATCCATTTCTTCTATAGGACGAGGCTGAGGTGATGGATGGATATTGTTGCTACTCAAAGTGGAGGCACTGAAGAAAAGAAAATATGTGCCCTCTAGGGCCATGCTCAAGTCGATCTGGCTCTTGGTACTCCATGTCTAACAGTTGTGGCCCTCGAGACATAATCTCCTTAGTTATCCCTAAACTGGGGGATAACATATGGCTCCATCTCGGGGACATGTTCTCACCATAGAGCGCATGAGAACCTCAACATATCTGGCATAACCTATAACCTTCTTGATCTCAACATTAAACTATTAGCAATCCTTTGGGGTGGTGATGTCACCCCAAATCATATATGTATAAAATGAAAACAGGCATATGTACAAATGTGAAAGCAAACTATTCTAACATGAAATGCAAATGGTATATACAATGAATGCAAATGCCTACCTACTTACTTGCACTTACCTGTTGGCTGAATGTTATGTATAGTCAAATGACCAGTGAAACCATCCTAGAAATTTCTCACAATACCTGGCTCTGTGCTTCATCATAAACCAAAACAGTGATAAGTTAAGCACAAAAATAACATGGGTTAGAGAATGCATTGTATCATCGAAAACCATAAAGTCTAACTCATGGAGGCGGGTGGGAGGGATAAAATCATGCCAAGTCACTCTCTGAGGAAAGTGCTCAATCCACTTCAGGAAGGGATCGTGAAAAATCAAAGGTTCATAAAACTGAATCATAAGGTCTGAAAGCTGGCTACCTAGGACATCCTCATAATATGAAACCCTAAAAGGGATTGACAAGGATCTAGAAGATGACTGACAAACTCTTAAGGGAAGATTGAAAAGCTAAGATGGCAACCATTTTCTTGAGATATTCAACCTACCCTTGAAATCTGGGGTGTGCCTCAGAGGAAAATCAACACAAAAGAAATATTTCCCAACTACACCTTTAAAGACACAACAAGGTAAAGTAATCAGAGGTGGATGGATAAAGCTATCACAAGAATCCTTCTTCAGGCAAATGATGTTCTTACTCTTATCAGGATCTGAGTACAAAGGTGGTTGATAATCTTCTTTATGGAACGAATCCAAGTTCTCAGAGGAGTACTCATCAAAACCCTCAAGGTATGATCGAAACTCATCAAGGGAAAAAGGGACTAGGTCAACCTTGGGTGTTTGGAAAGCATCAGTAAAAATCTCATCTCCTTGTTGCCACTGGTCAAAATCAAAAGTAATTTGTTGTGAAGGAAACACTTGGAAATAGTTCTCAATGTCGTAAATGGGGTCCATATGATAACCAACTATATCCCATTTACGTCTTCCAACATGTATGAACTCATCAATGTTATTAACCACATCACTATCTGTATCATAACATGCAGGATTTGAAGCATTCAAGGGCTCATCTATCTCCTCCTCCTTTCCCAAATCATAAAGTAGAGAATCATCAAAATTTTGGAGAGGAGGGTGACTTACTGTGTTTGTTTCTTCTTGTGCAGGATCTTTGAGGGCTTGGGTGTCTTTAGCATGCATCATTGTTTCATCCTCATGATTTTCCCCTTCATCTTCAACTGTACAACAAGGAAGATCTACTTCATTCGAGGATTCCATTTCTTCTTCCTTCTCTCAATCATAACACAAGGCATTGTCAAGATTCTAAAAAGAAAAATGACTAACCTCACTCTCTTCTTCTTGTGCATGAACAATAGGCTCTTGGATGGCTTCATCAGAGTGAGGAGAAAAAATTAATACTTCATTATCGTGCTTGATGTCTTCAGGCTCTTTCTCTTCATCCACGTCTTCATTATTCTCGATAGAAGAATGAGAAATCTCTTTCTCTTCATCATGGGATTGGGAAACACCTTCAAGATCCTTCTCCTCAACCTATTGTTGGTCTATGGTTTGTTCCACTTCTTTTTGGAAATCAACATTAAAATTTCTAAGGGAAACTAATTTTCCAAACCAAGATTGCCTGGGGTACCTTTGGGGTTACTGATTTTGGTCCTAGGGAGAAAATGTGTTTTCCCTTGGAAAAGGAGAGATTTACCTCGATTCACATGGCCATGTTATAAGCTTCATTGAGTGTTTTTTTTGGGTCTTCTTACTTAGGAGGAACCCTAAATGCACCGAGAGTGCATTGGTAAAGAGGTACATAAGGTACTTGTATCTAAGATGATGGTTTCCATGAATCTGATATAACAATCTGTTAAACCTATCTCGGAAATCCCTGACAGTCTAATTTTTAGTTTGTTTTGCATACTTGAGTTCTTTTAGTAACGTTTGGATATCTTCCAATTTCATACCCCACCTTTTGAGAAAGGTCTCTTGTAACTGGTCCATATAAGTGATGCTAGCAATAGGAAGATCATCATACCATTTTCTAGCATTCCCATGAAGAGTGGCAGAAAAAAATTTCATCACCAAATCTTCAGCATCATCACTGATACGATGGAGTTGAAATAAAGCCCAAAACCTACTCATGTGATAGTCATCTCTTTCCCCATCACAACCAGTGAATCTAGGGAGCCACTTGTCCTACTTCGAGGGCATTCGTCGACGATATCCTAGGATTTTACTCATGTCTAGGGGTTTCAAATTTCTTGGGTCCCATTGAGAAGTCATGGTTGGCTTCGTCATCAGTGGAGTCGCCAGATAATTTTCTTGAAATTATCAAAGAAATAAGGGAATCATCCTTAGTGGAGTCGCCAGGTAAGCTTATAAGATAAAGACTCTGGAGGAAATGCTTACCAAAAAATGTCATCTTTTGAGGAGAATTGACTCAGTGTTCCTCATCAGTGACGCCAAAATGTTATCGCACAGTTTGTACTTGGAAGTAAAGGAAAGGTGAAATAAAGGCAAACTGGCGAAACTGGAGACTATCCTACCACTGTCACCTCGATAGGATAACTCTTTATGTTTAGGGTGGTAGGCCTAGGGGAGACGTCCCCGGTGACCTAGGGTTTTGAGAAGGAAAAGGCTTATGGTTGAGTGAAAGTTTCCCCCTCACAAGTCACCACCGATCAGAAGGTCCGACTAAACAACCAATAAAGATAATGATAACCAGAAGTGTACCTGTCTGAGACAAAGCAACAAGAAAACTATATATATGCAAGATCACTTGCTGGTTAGTACTTCGTATAAGCAAGGATTTTCTGATATAAAGCAATTGATCAATAATATTGATGAAGAAAATCAATGATGTACAATAGCAATAATCACAATATGTCACTTCACAATAAATGCTTAAGAAGAAGCTTCACAATGAGCAAGGACAATTTATCATCAATGTTACAATATTAACATTCATTAGAAGCAACACAATAAACCAATCTTTCAATTTCTTTAAAGATGTATAAAATGCTGCAAAGTATAACTTCAAATCAAGTGGATAATAACAATAATAGGTTTAATAGGTAAGTCTAAGCTAGGGTTATAATTTGTTAGTAGTTGTTCAAGGGTATTGTATGTTTAAAGTTTTGTGATCAAAGCACTCAAGCATAAAGGTCTTAAATCAATGCATTCATAGGGAAAATGGAGTCAAACTAGTTGCAAGAGTTGAAGGGACAATATGATAATGGTAGGGCCAAAGACAAGAGGGACATGATGGATGAAGTGTTGTTAAGACAAGGCTTCAACCTATAAACCCTAGGGGAAGACAACTCACTAAGGTGTAGTAAACCTAGGCCTTAGTGCGTCTTCCTCCTTCTTTAGCTCAAAGACAAAGTAAAAATGGCTAGCTTGAAGAGTAAATAGTAGGGTGTTGCAATGGCAAGGCCCTAACATTTATCTTCAGCAAATAAAATGGCTTCTTAGCATAACCTAGTAGGGACTTAAAATAAGGACACCAACATCTGCTTATTTCCTATGGTTTAATCCAACAAATTTCATTAAAATGCAAGTAAAAAATACCATAACCATTCAAGTAAAGGAAGGATTGCAAAAATTCACTTACATTCACCAAGTATCATCAATGCCAAACCCTAGTTGTAAACCTTCAACCAAGAAAATGATAAAAATAACCCAAATAAGCCTCCTTCAACAAGTGCACACTAGTAATTTCAGCCAAAACCCTAAAAGAGGGCACAAATTTCAGACCTCAGACAAGTGTGAGTGAAATATGATGAATAAAAGAGAGTTTTAGCTCTCTTACTTATACAATATCAATGACCTTAATTCAAATTTAGGTCACAAAAGGCCGACATGGCCAAAAATATATAATAATACTGTTTTACATTAAATGTCACAATCAAACCCTAAATCAAGCAAAAATGAGGATGTCATGCCCTTTTAGAGTGACGTTAACCCTTTCTAGGGCAACGTTGGCCTCCTGGAGAAAAACGTTAGGCCTCCTTGGTCCTCCAGAGCAAGCCACACGTGCCACAACTGCCTCCCAAAACCTCCAAAATGTTGGATGACGTCATGAATGTCTTGGGTGACGTCATGTCCTTCTAAGGCCAATGTCTTGGTGGAAAAGGCACAACCCCCCTGGGTACAGGTATGCTCAATTGCCTTTGGTGGAACATCCTCCTCTTCCCTGGTGCAAACCCTCTGACCTGTCTCTGCCCCCTGTTGGGGTCTCAACATCCATTTGGTGGGCTCTCAGCCACATTGAGGTCCGAACTAATCATCTCCCCATGTGTACCTATCCAACATGGTACCTGTCTATCGGGTATGATCCTGCACATCAACAGATACACCCTCCATGGGCTCATAAGTCACAGGGATCATATCAATGTCAATCACATCTAATCATCAAGTTTATTAAACATGTGCATAAAACCCCTTTCACCCGGATAAGTGCTCAAAGACATTATACTAATCTGCAAGCCAAGTTTGGAGGAAGTGACAGGGCGTCCTATTGGGCTAATGCTCACTGGATGTGGGATGTTTTCAGGAGAAATCAAATCCAAGCCATGTGAGTGGATGAGGTGGATAAGGAATGTCTGGGCAAGGGGTGCAGTGATAGCATGGAAGTGCATGACTTACCTGTGGGTGCCTCTGTAGAGGGTGAGCTGCACCTGTCATGGATGCAAATGTTTCCAAGCCCATTCATGCCTTTTATCTTTTTATTTTTTATTTCTTTTTCTTTCAAGAAGTTGATCAAGGGACACTGCCCTAGCTTGGTGACCAGTGGTGGTTACCCACAAGCACTTTCATGGAAATAAGAAGGTTGACTCGTGATGAGACCCCCTTTCTCTTGGCTATGCCACCAAGAGCCACTACCCTGGCGTGGTAACCAACTGCTAGTAGTGTCATACCGTTAGATGCCCATGGACCTAATAGGCTGGCTCGTGATGAGACTCCCTATCCTCTGATTAGGTCTTGTTTTATTATTTTTTATGGGTCCCTCTATTTCTTGCTGATAAGCCTTTTATTACTTTCTCGGGGATCCCTGGGCAAAGCATCTTGAGGTTTTACTTTTAGGCTTTTGTCTTTTTCCAATTGCTTTTACCCTCTAGGCCTTTAGCCCCTTCTTCCCACAAGGTAAGGTGCAACCCTTAAAATATTTGGCCAACCCAATGCTCGGACCAGTGTAATGGGATGGATGAGTGGGAGAAAGATGGAAAGTGGTAAGTATGGTGGGAGTGGACGATGGCTTTTCATGAATCCCCCCAGTGGAAACTCAAAAACTATGGGCACAAGCTTACTAGGGCATCGTGTCATCCCCCCCAAATATGGTCAAGTGGATAAGTATAAGATCCAAGCACCCATTAGAAACAAAAAGAACTAAATGCACAGCACCCATTAGAAACAAAAAGTGAACTAAATGCACATATATTCAAAGGTTTTGAGGATCAGAGAGACATATACCATGACAATTTTCCCGGACTCATTACCTCATGGAGCAAGATCCATTTCTACTACAGGACCAGGCTGAGGTGATGGATGTTGTTGTTGCTGACAAAGTGGAGGCTTTGAAGAAAAGAAAAGATGGGCTTTCCAAGGCCATGCTCAAGTCGATCTGCCTCTCGGTACTCCATGTCTAGGACCTGTGGGCCTCGAGACATAATCTCCTTAGTTATCCCTAAACTAGGGGATAACATTGGGTATGTGTTATATTCTTTGCATGTGTGTGTGTGGGTGCGTCAGATTCGACAACTGCGTCTAGTGATCCCAACTTCCTTTGCTTATTGTGTCGTGTGCGCCAGACGCTTTCCTAGGGTCCTAGGGGAGGCCAGGTTTGGCCCCCCTTGGTTACGGGCAACGTTTGGGGTAGTGGCCAAAATGTTTTTTGGGGCCGTTTTTGCTATTTTAGTGGATTTTTCTATTTTTAGCGGTTTTCTAAATTAATCTCGGATTAAGGGATTAGGGTTTTGGTAGCTACGAAATACCTAAAACATTGTACATATTGTATGGTAAATGGTGAAATTAATACAATGAAGAGTTGAAAGGTGTGACACCAAGTAAGACTGGTTTTCTCCCGGTTAAGAGTTTCCAACGTAAATCTCTGTGTACTATATGTATGAGCCATTGATTAATTCATGTTTTTCATAAGAATCTATATACATTACTTTACTTCACAAGTTTAAAACTTACAATAACAATACTATGAACACAAGTTTTATTTAAAATAAACCACATTTATAAAAAACAATAAACATCATTAAGAAAAATCAAAATATTAAAAAGTGATATTTTAAATAAAAATATTATGCTCAAGGTGGAAATAAAATGACAATACAAATTGACATTGTGCTCAAGGCGGAAATAAAATGACAATAAAAATTGTCCAATGCACTTTTATAAAATAATATTTGACCCTTTTGACACCTTCTTGGCCTTTTAAAAGGGTCAAAATGGCCTTTTTCGCATGCTTTGAAAGCTTATTTTGGTGTTACAGGGTTATCGATGCACTTTTTGAAATTTGACAATTTTATAGTGTGTCACGCCTTGGGGAAGTTTATGTTCATGCAACAAATGATACTTATTGTGTTGTTGGAAGTTTCTCTCTGGTGTGATAAAGGAAGGTGTCACTTAATTTCAAAATGTAATGCCTTACAACATATCACAAGAGAAAGTGTTTTGAGATGTGCTATGTTGCATGGAATGAAAACTTCTAGAGCCAAGATATGTTGCGATGAAAATTACTTCCTATGTGATGTATCTCAACTTGGAAAATTTTCAAAGATGTGATGTATTGCGTCGACAAAACATTGTTAGAACCATGATACATCACAAAAGATGAAAATTTCTTAAGTTGCAAAACATTAAATTTTTGAAATTCACTAAAGTGCCCTGCTATGTCACGAGAAAGTAAGTTTTCATGCGATGTGTTATATTGCATCAAAACAAGTTTTCATTGCATTGTATCACACCAAAACAAGTTTTCTAGATTTATAATAAAACATGATTTTACAAGTTTTCAAGTCTGGGACAAGATGAATATGAAAAAAAAGGTTTCCATCAAAGGATCAACAACAACTTTTAGGGATTCATAAGAACTTGAAGAGTGTCAGTGACTTATTCAACTTGAAAATTCTCATAAATCATTAAGATCAACTCAAAAGATATGTATGTTGAGGTTCAAAACCCTAAATAAAAGGAGGGGTCCCAATCCTTTTTCCCTCTTCAAGTGACAAAGGCAAAAGGTATGGAGAAGTTGTTGCTTGCTTAACAAGACAGAGGTAACATTGGATACTAGAGAGGGTCAATTGTGTCAGTGCACAACTAGTGAAGTATTGATCCAGTGGAAAGACTTGGCATCTAAAGGTGCCACATGGGCATTGAACACAATCCTACAACAATTTCCTCATCTTCGGCCTCGAGTACAATACTGCTTTTGAAGGGGGAGAGCATGTTAGGGTCCTACCCTAACCTCCCTATTTTAGGCTACCTAGGAGTGAGTTAATTATTATATGTTGTAATCCTCTTTGAATAAGTCTCTTTGGATAGTAGTAGATAGCTATTTAATGTAAAAGGGTTCACTTTATAAGACCTACTAGGTAGTTGGCACCCATTAGTGATGTGACCACGAGTATTTAGGGTTTTCACTATTAAAAAATTATTTAAAGAGATAGGAGACTTTGGATTGTTTGTCTTGTGTTATGTATTTGGAGCTTTGCTTAGTGAAAGGTCACACCAACTTAAGAGGCAAGTAAACATTGTTTTCCTTCTTCACATTATCATAATTCAATGTTATGTTTTATATAATTCATCTTATTGTCCCTTGTTTTTTGATATTTTATAATTATATTCTCTGTATACCTAGTTGTATTTCAAGTTGAAGGGTTAAGGAACACTACATAGAAAAATAACAACAATTATTTATTAAGCGAATGGAAAGGTATTGAAACTAATTAGTATCGCCATAGGTGTTGCTTGTAAATGTGGTATCCAACCCTTCTCTATGGGAGAGTCCTTTGTATCCTCCAATGGGCTCTATTTGTTGAAGCATTAATTAGGCATTAGTTCCCCTTATGAAATCATCACTTTAAAGAGGAATTTTGGTAGTATGAGGCCAAGAAAAAGACAAGAAGTTTGAGTGGAATAAAAGGACTTCTCAATCTTTGAAACAAAATATTTTAGAATTCATGGAAGAGGCTTATATTTATAGGCCAAAGATGAGCTTGAAGGAACGAACTCCAATGCGAATGCACAAGAGTCAAGAGTAGGCACCCATGTGGTTGAATTGACCAAAGGGAGGCTAAGTACCCTCCTATTGAATGAAGGAGGTTGATTGGTATGTTGGTGTATTCACACACTCATGTTAATACAATGATCACATGAATATTGAGGGAATTAGTGCATGAGTCACGTGTCTAATAAAGGGAAAGTAGCACAACCCTTGAGATGGTGAACCTAAAGTTTGATTGGAATTCTAGGTGTGCAATTAACCTAAATTCCATGCTTTTCAGAGTATTTGGTCTAGTTAATGTTGATTTGATTGTCTCTAACTAAAATCACTTACATGTCACAAGTGGATGAAAATTGTAGGATTATAGATGCCCCCAGATCTGTGAGATTAGGAGAACATCGTATAGTTGATGGATAAGAAAAGACATCCACCTGCAAAACCTTTGAAAATGTGGTAGTTATCATAACTATGTGGCCACCTCCATGCTTTTGTAATAGTGAAATCAAGTACAACATGGGACCAAAACTATATAAAATAGAGAAAAGTAATGTTACAAGTAAAAATGAATGGTCCTTCCATTTGAACTAGTGATGGAGTAATGTTTCCTTGGGGGACACATAATTCCAATAAAGGAACATTGGAATAGAGCTCAAAACATATAGAAACTTGATTGAGGTAAGGTTAGGCCAAGGCTTAATACAAATTCTGAATAAGATCCATTAAATTTCCAAATCTTCAACTAGATATAGAATGTTTATACCATCGTGTATGAATCTCCATGTTGCAATAATGAATTGTAGTCAAGCATGGGATAAATTGTATGGGTATTAACCAATGATTTAAATCATTATCATATCCATTGTATCCCACTAATAGTGAAAATGGGATCCAATGTATAAGTACATTATGATGTGGTATGAATGGATGTCTGAAGTTGAACACTAGAAATAATCATGCCATTAGGGATTAGTGATGAAAATCCATTTCAATACATGAGGTAAAATTATTCATGATGAGAATTGATACAAAGGTATTGGACCTCTAAATCAAACCCTATAGAAAATGAGATTGTGATAATAGGGGTAGATTCGTTGGAGAAAGGAAATTGATGCGCCCCTTAAACCAACATAATGCATATAATAAATAGATAGCTGTAACAAATATGGATGTAGTGCAACTAATAAATTTAGAAATGGAAGATATATATTAACTTACGAATAACATATCCACACAATAAACAACAAAAGAATGAACACAAGAATTGTAGAGAAAACCCTTGAAATAGGGTAACACCATTAATTATTCCTTAAGAAAGGAAATGATTCCACAAACAATGCATGCTACAATTACTACTTCAAAACACATCTCATTACATGGCTTCTACTTCTTTATATAATTCTATTTAACCTCCTAGAAACTTTCTGTTGAAGGAACATTCTAGTAGGTGGAACCTTTTATTAATCCTGCTTACAATCATTACTTTCACACTATGTGACCACCTATTTATCATTACCTCCCTAGGTACCCCATATTATTCTCCCTAGGTACTCTACATTCCACCTCTCTTTGCATGTTTCATCCTCAAAACATGGGAGGAAACCATGCAATATGATATGCTAAGCAATGTAGCCAAATGGTACCAAGCACGAGCATCCATCCATCCTAGTGAAATGTGAACATGGGGTCCAACTGCTTCCTTTCCATATTGATGAGGAGTGCTTAGTAATGAGGATATTGGCATTATCATGAGAGAAATGGGTTGGGATAAGTGAGATTAGATCTCTGCATGAGCTTCCTTTTCCCTGGTGGGAACATGGCTTGGCTTGGGGATGGAATCCATAGTTGATTCGTATAACTGAGCTGGGAATCACTCCTCAACAATCATTTTAGTGGACTTGCATGCATTATAGATAAGTATTCATATATATCTTTGTGTGTAATTCTTTGTGTTTGCGATCTGTAGTGTGATTTCATGGATTCAAATGTATAATGAAGAATTTGAAGTATGTACTAATATTTCCATTGTTGTTTTAATTGCATATGAATTATGGGTTATATTGATGTTAGAGTTCAAATTTAACCTAGCAGTTGGGTATTAGAAGATAAACCTTTATAATTGAGTTCCTCGATGGCCAAGGGAGGCATCTATATACATCATGCAATACCATCCAAACAACCTAACGAAAGGAATTTCAAACAACGAGCCCATTATTTGTGATCAAGATTGTAGCAAGACTTTACTCCTAACCATTGTAATAAAACATAAATACTGAAGTTTATCATTTTTCATTACTTGCTTTTAACAACTAGCTACAACTACCACACAAAGATATGATCTGATTAGTTATTAATAAACATGCATGACTAAGCAACATAGTAATTCATTAATGATGTATTTGTCTGATGTAGAGATTCTTTTATAAACATAACTGCATTCCTTCATCGACCATCTCCTCCTAACTTAAAACTTAGTTGGGTTGTTGAATGTTTGATTCTTTCATGACTAACCATAACCTTGAAAATGTAGGTACAATAGGTGAATCTCCCTCAATAATTTGACATTCAACAAAATGTATCAAGATGCTTCCACCATTGAAGGTTAGTTAAGAGATGCATATTCCTAGATTTAGAATATAGAATTAATCATCATAACACAGTGGCTTTGGAAGTGTCAAGATTACAAGATCCAAAACTTCTAAAACTTGCCAACCTACCTACTAAACACATTGAAGAAAACCCCTAATACATCTTATAGTATAATGTAATATACTTTGCATAACAATTTCTCGATAATAGTGAAATTCCCCCCCCCTTGAAATAAGTGCTTGCTATATATGATATTGAATTCAATTTTAAAATAAAAACCCTAAAAAACAATAATTAAACCATGATGAAACTATATAACATATAAGTCATATATCAAGCTTCTAGCCCAAACATTACATAATGACATTATCATACTACAACAAGAATGCATAATCTATATCACTATATGTCGATGTTATACTCTACACGTTGTGTATATTTGTTTTTCAACCTATATCACTATATGTCAATGTCATACCCTGCACATTGTGTATATATTTTTTACAATGTCTTGAAAAAACTAAGAATAAATTGTCTCTCCTACTTTCACAATATCCTGAAAAGCAATAAATAAAAAAATTCCATGTTTATATACACAAACTACCAAATCCTTGTAAATTGAATAACCCTCCATCATAATTATTAAGAATCGAACTAAATT
>SNQJ01S0022772.1:50198-66715 GCA_010110895.2 Picea sitchensis
CATATACCTGCTCACAACTCCCACTGCATGTGTAATATCTGGTCTTGTGCACACCAGATCATACATCAAGTTGCCAACTGCTAATGAATAAGGAACCATGGACATGTATTATGTCTGCTCCTGTGTCTTGGGACACATTTCCTTGGTTAATTTGAAATGGATTGCCAAAGGTGTACTAATTGGTTTTGCATTCTGCATTCTAAACCTCTCTAACACCTTCCCTATGTACTCACCCTGAGACAATGTCAATTTGCGATTTTTCTTGTCTCTTGTTATTCTCATACCAAGGATTTTATTTGCAGCACCCAAATCCTTCATCACAAATGAATTAGCTAATTTATTTTTTAGCACATTTATATCCTGCATGTTAGACCCTGCAACAAGCATGTCATCTACATACAATAACAAGATAATATAGCTTCCATTTTCTATCCTTTTCACTCATGTATCTTCATCCCCTTCTCACTCATGTGTCAAAGCCTATGATGCCACAGTGTTGTATCCACTCTTGTATATGCTAAAGAGATAGAAGATTCAACATTAACAATACATAAATACAATGTACCTACCTTCTCCCATTTTTCCATTATCAATGATCCTTTAGTGACCTTCCACGCCTTATTTTCAAATATAGATATACAACCTTCACTTGCCAACTTCCCTGTTGAAATTAGATTTCTTCTTAGATCCGTTATATGTGTCACCTCTTTCAGTAACCATTGGTTTCAATTATTTTTCTTTATTTTTACCTTACCCATTCCAACAATTTGACATGGTTCATCATCACCCAAATAAACATGTCCAAAATCACCTTGAACATGATCTTGGAAATATTTCCTATGGGGTGTGGCATGGAATGAATCCACTAAATCCACTACCCAAGATTCAATAATATTGTTTAAAGAAAGAATCAACACATCTTGTAACACAACACATGTTACATTTGCATCCTAATTTTTCTCCTAATGTCCATCTCTTTGTTTCTTTGGAGCTCTGCAGTCTTTCTTTAGATGTCCTTTCTTCCCATAATTCCAACACTCTATGTTTCTTAGTATGGATTTGGATCTTCCCTTCCTAGAATTATCATGGTTCCCTGATCCCTTTCCTCTATCGTTTTTTCTTCCCCCATTCTCCATGGTCAATGCATTACCTAATGTCTCACCTGTGCTTTTTCATCACATTTCCTCGCTAAGGATAACACCAACAACGTCATCAAATTTCAGAGTGTTTGAACCAAAGACATAGTTACTTACAACCATGACCAATCCATTCTAGTTCTCTAGCAATGAGTACAAGATTAGAAGAGCCCTAACTTCATCATTAAAGTTCACTTTTATAGAACCTAGTTGATTAGTAACTATATTAAATTCATTTAAATGATCTGCAATAGACCCACCTTCCGACATCTTCATATTAAATAATTGTTTCATTAGAAATACCTTGTTGGAAGCCGAGGGTTTTTCATATAGTTTATCCAATGCATCTATAAGATCCTTCATTGTCTTTTCTTTCAAAATATTGAAATCCACCAACTTTTCTAGGCACAACGTATCGTTCTTAATGCCTTTCTATCAAGAACCTCCCATTCTTCGTCCTTCATGGTCGTTGACTTCTTTTCTATTCCGCCCAATGGTAGGTAAAGATCCTTCTTATATAAATAATCTTTCATTTTCATCTTCCATGGATGGTAGTTTTGGCCATTAAATTTCTTGACCTTAAACTTTCCATCTTCCTCCATTGCTCCCACTCGAACTAGGAACCCTCTTTTCCTGTGAGTTACCTTTGACTCTGATACCAGTTGTTAGAAAAACATGATCGTGGATAAAAAAAATAAAACAAATGCGGAAATAAAACACAAAAGATACACAATACAATAGAGACACATATATAATTGGTTCACCTAGTGTGGGCTACGTCCACCAGAGAAATTGTCAGGTCCTTCCTTTTTATTATCCAACAAAATGAAGGGATACAACCTACAACACAGTTGTGGTAACTTCCTCTTCTTTCTCTCATAATGTCCTCTCTCATAATACAATATTATCCATAACAAACAACCATGATACAATTCCCTCAAAAATAGGGTTGCCTTCTAGGAAAAAAAACCTAACATAACTTCTAATGTCAGATCTGCGACCTTATAATGAGAATGCTCACAGAAATCCAAATCAATTTGTTTAAGATTTGGAAAATTTTTCTTTTGTGAAGTATCTGCATCCCCTTCTCACCCATGTGTCCAAGCCTATGATTCCACAGTGTTGTATCCACTCCTGTATAAGCTAAAGAGATAAAAGAGTCAGTATTACTAGTACATAAATATAATGTACCTACCTTCTCTCCTTTGCTATCACCAATGATCCTTTGGTGACCTTCCACACCTTATCTGTAAATATGGATATACAACCTTCACTTTCCAACTGCCCTGTTGAAATTACATTTTTCCTTAGATCTGGAACATGTATTACCTATTTCAATAACCATTGGTTTACATTGCTTTTCTTTATTTTTACCTTTCCCATTCCAACAATTTTTCATGGTGCATCATCACCCAAATGAACTTGTCCAAAATCACCTTGAACACAATCTAGAAAAATGTTTCCTATGGGGTGTGGCATGAATCAAAGCATATTTTAACACATCACATGTTACATTTGCTTCCTGATTTTTCTCCTGATGTCCATCTCTTTATTTCTTTGGATCTCTACTGTCTTTCTTCAGATGCCCTTTCTTCCCACAATTCCAACACTCTATCTTTCCAAATATGGATTTGGATATGCCCTTCCTAGAATTCTCGCGGTTCCCTGAGCCCTTTCCTTTGTCCTTTTTTCTTCCCCTATTCTCCATGTTTAATGCATTACATGATGTCTCACCTGTTCTTTTCCATCACATTTCCTCACTAAGGATAACACTAAGAACATCATGAAACTTTAAACTGTTTGAACCAAAGATAGAGTTACTTATAGCCATGACCAAGTCGTTCCATCTTTCTGGCAATGAGCACAATATTAGAAGAGCCCTGACCTCATCATCAAAGTCCAATTTTACAGAACTTAATTGACTAGTAACAGTATTAAATTCAGTTAAATGATCTTCAATAGACCCACCTTCTGACATCTTTATATTAAATAATGTCTTCATTAGAAATACCTTATTCGACATCGAGGGTTTTTCATATAGTTTATCCAATGCGTACATTATATCCTCTGTTGTCTTTTCTTTCGAAATATTGAAATCCACTGACACTGCCAGGCTCATTTGTATCATTCCTAGTGCATTTATTTCAAGAACCTCTCATTCTTCGTCCTTAATGGCCGTCGGTTTCTTTGCTATTCCAACCAATGGTAGGAATATATCCTTCTGATATAAATAATCTTCCATCTGCATCATCCATAACTGGTAGTTTTGGCCGTTAAATTTGTCTACCCTAAAATTTCCATCTTTTGCCATTGCTCCCACTTGAACTAGGAACCCTCTTTTCATGCAAGTTACATTTCGCTCTGATACCAGTTGTTAGAAAAATAGGATCACATAGCAATAAAATAAAACAAATGCGGAAATGAAACAAAGAATATACACAATACAATAGAGACACAAATATCCATGGTTCACCCAGTGTGGGCTACGTCCACCAGAGAAATTTCCAGGTCCTTCCTTTATTATTATCCAACAAATGAAGGGATACAACCTACAACACACCTGCTGTAACTTCCTCTTCTTTCTCTCACAGTATCCTCACTTAGAATACAATATTCACAATGATTCATAGCCACAATACATTTCCGTCATAAAAGAGGGTTTCCTTCTAGGGAAAAAAAACCCTAACATAACTTCTACCGTCAGATCTGCGACCTTATAATGAATGGTCCAGATTTACAATGAAATTACAATATACATTTACAAGGAAATTTTTCCTTCAGGGGCCACGCGTGGAGTGTACATTCTTATGGGGTTTAAAATCTTCATTGGGTATAAACAAAGCTGAAAACAAATACCTTTGAATCAGGAAGATAATCAGGCTCTACAACCAACATTTCCTTCCTCATACAAGCAAGTAAATGCCTTATTGTAACAGTCTAGAACAACATGATGTTGGTCCAACCAATCCATATCAATGAGGCAATCATAAGAGCCCAAAGGTATGATGTTCAAATCATCTTTTGTGCACATTACATTCATTTCCACTGGACATGCCTTAACCATCTCATTAATTTTCCCTTTTTCTCCTGTAGCTAACTGCACCAACCAAGGTTTCCAAGCTTGATTTTTGGCAATTATAATCTTTCCACCATATTATGATCTAAATAACTATGACTAGCTCCCGAATCAATTAAATTAACAATGGGTTGTCATTAATCTTACCTTCTACTTCAATCATGTGTGACTGAAACTCATCTTTCTTGTTATCTAGGGATGCATAAATTTACATTTTAAAGGGAAATATTTGTACATATGATCTCTGGCACAACCCCAAAATTGAATGGGTTGTTTCCTTGGTTTTTTCCCCACTATCTCCATCATTTTGGGCTCCTTGGTAGTTGGCTGTCCTTGCTCAATATTTTTGAAAAATGGTGGCTTAGTCCCCTTCTTCCTTTGTTCCACCTTGTTTTTCATCTTGTCTTCCCAAGCAAGTCGGTCTTCCCCTTTTCTGATCATAAATACATTTAGCATGCCTTATGGTTTCCTATTATGTCTTGGGGTCATCATATTGTATCTTGTCACTGATAAATGAGGGAAACCCACTCAAGTACCTATGAATTTTAACTTGCTCATCCTTGATGAATGTGATATATTTCAACAACTCTAAGAATCTTCTTTCATACTCATCTATTCTCATACTCCCAATCTTGAGTTCAAATAACTCCATTTTCTTGTCATGGTATCTCTTAGTTAAGTATTTTTTTTTTTAAATACCTCTTGAACTCCCTCCAAGTAACATTCTTTTCATCAATGTGTTGCACTTGCATGAACTGATCCCACCACATTGATGCTTTTCCCTTTAGTTGACAGATGGTAATTCTCCCTTCTCCTTGTGCATAATAATTATGCAGCTGGAAGTACTTCCTCATCCCAGTAGCCAGGTCTCTACATCTTCATCACCATCAAAGGTAGGAGGCTTGATCTTATTCATTTCTCCTTGTAAATCGTCCACCCCAATCCTTCTATTATGCTTTCTGATAGGATATGGACTTGAGATACTACACGCTTTCCTAAACGAATGATTTGGTGAGTGAGGGTGATGCCTATCGACACTTCTTGTTTCTCTTATTTTCTCATCATGATACCTGTGAATTATTGATCTACTTGGCTATGTCTCCTTATCCATTTTATTTTCTATTATGTCCAAGCTTTGCATCAACCTGGTATTGAAGTCATTTTGTTGATCCTTGGATTTCATAAGCCTTTCATTATCAATTGTATAGCTATGGACATATTTTTGCAGTCCCTTTATGGTTTTTACCATGTTTATGCACTCCTCCTTGGATTTTGTACCATCAACACCCAAACTGACATAAAAATCCTCGAATCCATCATCATGGTTGTAAGTTCTATGTGCATTTTCGATGCTTTTTTACTTTCTGTGTTGATTATTTCCTAATCTAATCATTGCTAATTCTGCAAAATGTGCAAACAATAATATTTGTTAGATGAATTCATGAGACAACTTCATTAAAACTCTACAACATTTCATCAAAATCCTTTCTTCTAATTTATTGGATGATTTTAACATCCCAATTCCAAAATTTCTAGGTGAATAATTGGACTCCTTTGTCCAAAAATTTCTGATTCATTGCTCCCTTGAACAATTATGAGTCTTTCACAGTATATCATGATCATTTGGAATTCATCCAAATGCCCTTTTACTCTTTCTTACTTCCATCTGAATCTCGTGCGTGTTTTGGTATTCAGCGTGTACCAATGCGTGATGTCAATATTTAACATATACCTCATGTATTAGTATTACACACACACCACCAAGTTTTCTCTACACAGCCCCAATTTTCAATGCGTACACTCGTGCACCATTGTTTACTGTGCATTTCCAGTGTCGCAACTTGCAATGTCAAAATTTAGTGCGCACACTTGTGCATTCTTATTTTAGACAAACCATGGTCGCACTGTAATTCCAAATTCAACCACTTAGCAGTCCAAATTTTTCCTTAAGTAGAAACTCGGCCCATGCAGTCTCAATGCTGAAATCATAGCTCTGATACCAATTTGTAATGTCCCTGTTACCAATCTACTCTGATACCAATCTATAACATCCCCGTTACCAAACTTCTTTGATACTAACTTGTCACATACCCAGCCTCCTAGCTGGGTACCAACTCTGATACCAAATTGTAATGTTCCCAGCTTACTCCTAAGAAACGCTACTCCAAAATATAGTGCACATATTCTACTCTATAACATTATTTTGCGCAGAAATACTTGAAGTAACGCGCTCAACACAAAGTTGGTTCGCACCACACAAACTTTCCTCTTCTGACACAGCTTATAACAACAAAAGTAACACAGTACAACTACGTGCACACACATATTGAGCACACAACATTATTGTGTGTGTAATCCATACTAAACATGTGATCACTACTATGCACACAACCATTCTGGCGTCACATGGAAACTATGTTCTCCTTGTGCACGTGGACTACTTCCCTGCGCACACAGCCATTCTAACCTCGCCTCAGAGACTCATGACCATTATAAGGTTAACTTAAGAGGAATAACTAATAACAACTTTCATACTTCACATGTACAACTACAAATACTGAATATCAACACCACACATACATGTGCAAGCAACATTATACATAATAACAACAATTACTTTTATGCAACATCATACAATAATTAAACCCATATTAAACATATATAATCAAGAACACGATAAATGAGACAAGCACATAAATGACACTTATCTTTTATGAAAATTCGTCAACTACACACAGAACTCAGGCGTTCCTCCTAGCCATAGACTCTATTTCTCATATATTTTCAGCAACAGGTCACCCTCGAGTTGGGGCTTAAAACTCCACCAAGGAAAAAGGGTTCCTAATGCCAAGATAAGGTCATATAATCAATAATATTGTTCAGTAAAAGGTGCCACTATTGTAACTAGACTACAATCTCGCATTCCCTACATGCATGCCCCACCCAAGGAAGTGTGCCCCTTCTCTGATCAACAGTCCCTTGGCTACCCCACTTCCCTTCCAAGGCTTCAACAACAGGCTGGAAATAAAGTCTCAAAGCCCTATAACTAATGTCCAACGCACCAAGGAACAATTCCCAATGAAACACTCACCTGGAGAGAATGCTCATGGGCCAGACAACTTGCCTCTTCGACAACACATATATCACCTGGAGAGAATGATCACAGACCTAAAAAACTGCCTCTTCGACGACAAATATATCACCTTGAGAGAATTCTCATTGGACCGAAAACCCTCCTCTTTGACACCAAATATCTCACCTGGAGATAATGCTCACGATTCTGACAACCTGCCTCTTCGACAACAAATAATTTGGTTACAATACATAAACCCCCTTTAAAATATTTTCTCTGCACATAAGGTAATAGTCTTCTTTCCTCAGTTGGTCCAACCCCTTATGCACATGAGAAATGAGTGAATTCCCCCCCCCACCCCCAACAAAATAAAAAATAAAAAATTAAGGACAAAAATATATATTGCATGCCTTAAACTGGACACTTGTCACCTTCAGAATTAGATTTAGACACATGGTGGCTCGTTCCCATCCCTCGGGAACTTAGGATACATAAATATCAATAATTATAGTTTTTCAAAAATATTAATAGAATATTCCCTTGGACTTAAGTCCCCCCTTTCCCTTTTCGGTGGAGCTATCCCCCCATCTCTTTTCATCTAATATGTCTGGGCGCAACGATGTGATATTATTAATAACTTAAGTGTGATTACATTTTACAAGGTTAGCCGCACTGGCCTATTTGCATCCTGGCTCATCATCCCCATAACCACATAGGATCTCTGACCTCAAATACATATGCATCCTTATATATATAAATTAGTTCGATGTGCACTTCAAGGTAATCCTTGCGCACTTACCTAGGTGCATGCAACACTGTGAAAGTTTCACACTTCCTTTGATGTGAAACCATGCACACTTACCCAAGTGTGTGTAACATTATCAAATGTGCGCACCCTTTCTTTGATAACAATCCTCACACACTACTAAGGTGCACGCAAAATCAAAACATGGTGTCGATGGATCAACAACCTATATGTACATTTACATTTACAATTGGTACCAATGAATCACCAGCCTATATGTACAAGTACAAATGGCGTTCAGATTAGGGATATTACATGAGCCACCCGATGGTGTACGACTATGGATGTGGTGTTGTCGGCAACTTCAACCGCTTGAAGACCTCTGCTGAGATGAGATTATTTTGGATTCTGCTATCAATAACAAAATGTAGTGGAGCGCCCTTCACCCACATCTTTGAGTGAAAACGACACTCGCCTTCCTCCATATATTATGGTTTGTTTGGATGGATCTTGGTGGTAGCAACTGTGGCACTGGGTTTTGCATCAATTATCCACTTTGCCTTGTCTGGCTCTTAATCAGAGTTAGACACTGGATCTGACTCTGAGGATTTAAGATCTACCACCAATAAATTCTATGAGCGACATTCATTGGTGTTGTTCCAGGTGATTTTATGGAACTCACACCACTTCCCAGTTTCTTTCTTTGTCTTCCCATTACCCTTCTTGGTGTGCGGCTTAGACGATTTGTCTTGAGGTTGTCCATCCTTGGTTTTTCCTTTGTTCTATGTGTTGGGGATATCTTTGCACAACTTTTGTTGTGATACATTTGTAGATCCAAACTCTTTTTTATTCCTCTTCTTAAATTTTTTCTCAATCTTGATATCATATTGATAAGCGACTCCCAACAACGAGATGTCAAGAAAATCCATTTTTGTTTGAATGTATCTATGTAGAATCCCATAGTATTTTAGAACCAGATTTCGCTCAGAATCTCTAATATCCATCTTGGTTCACAAGGTATTGAAGGTATTTGTGAGCTGTGACACTGTTTGGTCCCTCTCCTAACGCAGTGTGGTCCATCTCATGTACTAGTTGTCGTAGTTTCCAATAGGGTAATATTGTTCCTTGACGACATCCATAAAAGAGTCCCAAGTGGTATCGACCCCAAATATTCCATAATACTCTGTGGATTTTTTCTCACAGTAAGTCTCCCAACAATGTTTGACATGGGGGACAACCTTCATGAGTGTAAAGGTGATATTTTTCCTATTGGAAAAATTGTGGAAAGAGAAATAACCTTCTAGTAGATTTAACCACTTTTCCAAGGCATCCTCATTTATCTGACCTTCAAATATGGGAATATACAAATTAAATTGTACCTTGAAGGGAGGTCACTTGGGCTGGTTTTCCTCAAGATAAACTAGCTTGAGACCCAACTCTCTATACCCTAACCTCATCGGGGAAATGCACTAAGAAACGACAAGGAGAAAAATGCTCTAATACCATTGATTAAAATTTATGAGGGAAGGAAATGAAACACATAAATAGGATAGAAACACAAAGATGCAATAATACTCAATTTCTATTAAATAATGAAATATGTAGAGACTGTAAAAGAATATATAGAGTGAAATGAAATTGCTAGAATGGTGGTATATTATCTCTGAGAAGAGATGTGACGGCTACGCACATTCGCCAAAAGATGATTGTTGGTTGTGGAGCATGATTATCTTCTTGATTCAAAGGTCTTATTTCAGCCGTGTTTGGATCCCATTTCATGACGGGGGGTGTGGGGGGGATTTCCCCCCCACATTTATCGCTGAGGGGGGGGGGGGGTGACAATGTTTTGGAGCCCCCCCTGGAAAAAGTTTGGGGGAAGTGCCCTCAAAGAGAAAATTTTGGGAAAATTGCCTTGTAAAATATTATAATTTCGTAGTCAATTTGTACTGTTTATCATTAGGTTGAAAATTTGACGATAAAAGTTATGTTAGGGTTTTTTTCCTAAAATAAAACCCTCTTTTATGTATGAGGGAATTGTGTTGCAGCAGTATATGTGAGTGAATATTTTATTCTAAGAGAGGAGATTGTGAGAAAAGAAGAGGAACTTACAACGAGTATGTTGTAGGTTGTATCCCTTCATTTGATGGATAATAATAAGGAACGACTAGCAATTTCTCTTGTGGATGTAGACCACATTGGGTGAACCACGTATATCTGTGTCTTTATTGTATTGTGTATCTTCTATGTTTTATTTCCACATGTTTTTTTTGTTTTATTTCCCTATGATCCTCTTTTTTCTAACAATTGGTATCAAAATGAAAGGTATCTCGCACAAAAAGAGGGTTCCTAGTTCGATTGGGAGAAATGGTGGAAGATGGAAAGTTTAGGGTTGCGAAATTTAATGGCCAAAAATGCCATTTATGGAAGATGAAAATGGAATACTATCTATATCAGAAGGATCTTTTCCTATCGTTGGTCATAAAAGAAAAGTAGCCAGTGAGTATGAAGAACAAAGAATGGGAGGTTCTTGACAGAAAGGCACTAGGAACGACATGACTGTGCTTGGGAGCATTGGTGGCCTTTAACATTTCAAAATAAAATAAAATGGAGGATATGATGAAGGCATTGGATAAACTATATGCAAAAACCTCGACCTCCAACAAGGTATTTATAATGAAGCAATTATTTAATATGAAGATGTCAAAAGGTGGGTCTATTGTTGATCATTTAAATGAATTTAATACAATTACTAATGAGTTAATTTCTATAGGAGCGAACTTTGATGATGAGGTTAGGGATCTTATAATCTTGTGCTCATTGTCAGAAAGTTGGAATGGCTTGGTCATGGTTTTCAGTAACCCTATATCTGGTTCAAACACTCTAAAATTTGATGATGTTGTTGGTGTTATCCTTAGTGAGGAAATGCGATGGAAAATCACAGGTGGGACATCAGGTAATGCATTGACCGTGGATAACAAGGGAAGATAAAGGGAAATAGGAAAGAACCCAAGGAACCGTGGGAAGTCTAGAAAGGGAAGATCCAAATCTAGACTAGAAAAAATCGAGTGTTGGAATTGTGGGAAGAAAGGACATATGAAGAAATACTATAGATCTCCAAGGAAACAAGGAGATGGACAACAGGAGAAAAATCAGGAAGAAAATGTAGCAAGTGATGTTTTACAAGATGATTTGATTCTTTATTTAGATAATATTACTAATTCTAGGGTATTATATTTAGGGGCTTCATTTCATGCCACACCCCATAGGAAATATTTTCAAGATTATGTTCAAGCTGATTTTGGGCAGGTTTATTTGGGTGATGATGAACCATGTAAAATTGTTGGAATGGGTAAGATACAAATAAAGTTAAAGAACGGAAACCAATGGTTACTGAAATAGGTAAAACATGTTCTAGATTTGAGAAGAAATCTAATTTCTACAGGGCGGTTGGGAAGTGAAGGTTGTATATCTACATTTACAGAAAAGTCATGGAAGGTCATTAAACAATCATTGGTAATAACAAAAGGAGATAAATTTTAGGTACATTGTATTTATGTACTGTTCATGCTAATTCTTCTATATATTTATCTTCTACACGAGTGGATACAACACTATGGAATCATAGTCTTGGACACATGAGTGATAAGGGGATGCACATACTCCACAAAACAAATTTGTTGCTAGATCTTAAACAAGTTGATTTGGATTTATGTGAGCACTATGTTTATGGAAAACAAAATAGAGTCATATTTCTCATAGTCGGGAAGGAAAACAAGAGTGAAAAGTTAGAGCTTGTGCATACAAATGTATTGGGACCAACTTACGTATCATTTATTGGTGGCTCTCATTATTATGTTACTTTTATTGATGATGCAACCAGGAAAACTTGGGTTTATTTCATTCGACAAAATTCTAATGTTTTTTACAATTTTGAGAAATGGAAAGCTTTGGTTGAGAATGAGACAGGAAAAGGGTTGAAGTGCTTCATATCAGATAAAGGAGGTGAATATTTCAGCAAGGAGTTTGATAATTATTATTCATACCATGGGATTCGTAGAGAGAAGATAATTCCAGGAACACCACAAGAAAATGGTGTGTCAGAAAGGATGAACAAGACAATCATGGAACATGAAAGGAGTATGGGATTGCATGTAGGGTTTACCTTACATTTTTGGGTAGATGTTGTAGATATTTTTATTTACTTAATAAATAGAGGGCCTTCAATCTCTTTGGATGGTAGCATTCCAAAGGAGGCATGGATAGGTAAAAAGGTAAACTACTCATTTTTGAAGACTTTCGGTTGTGAAGCATTTTTTCATATTGATAAAGAAAATAGAACAAAGCTTGAGGAAAAATCCAAGAAGCGTGAATTTATTGGATATGGTGTTAATGATTTTGGTTATCTCTTATGGGATTATGAAAATCACAAAATCATTAGGAGTAGAGATGTGATATTCAATGAAAATATCATACAAAGATCAGTTGTAAGGAAAGAAACAGGAAAAGGAAAACACATAATACACAGTGTTTGATGAAATCAAAGAAAATGAAATTTCAAAGGTACCATAATATCAAAATGTTCAACAACACGAGAAACATGTACCTCAAACTCTTGCAAGTGTTGTTAGAAGATCTACCAGGTTAAGTAACCCCCCTAAACAATACTCTCATTCATTCTATTATTTATTGTTGACTGATTCTAGTGAACCATAAAGTTATGAAGAGGAAATGAAAGTAGACACTAAAAATAAGTGGGAGCAAGTGATCTAGGTGGATATCGGTGGCCATCCACCTTTTCCAACTGGCTCAAAATAGCTTTCTGGCAATTTTGACAATTTACTATTTTTAGCAGGTTTTAACTTCCGGGGCCATTTTGAGAGCTTAAATGAAGTTTTTTCGAGATCAAGGTTCTCAATGATAGTCAAAAAAATAATTGATCCCCCAAAATGAATCTCCTCGATGATACCTTTCCAACGAGCTATCATACGCCTAAAACGGAGATCGTATGCAAAAGTTATGACCCTGAGAAGTTGATTTACTAACTTACCCAAACGGGGCCCACATGACTTTTGGCGCTTCATCTCCTAGGGTTAGGTTTTTGGATGTCTAAGAATTTTGGCATTCCCGTTTATTATAAAAATGCCTTCAGAGCCTCATTGTAATCATCTTCTTAGGAATGCGAGTAGCCGTCACATCTCTTCTCAGAGATAAGCTGCCACCATTCTAGCGAGTCCTTCACTCTGTATTTTTACAGTCTCTGTACTTTTCTTTGATTAATAGAAATCATGTATTACTGTATATCTGTGTTTATGGTTTCATATCTAATACATTTATGTTATATTATTGAATATCTGCAATATCTCTGTGCATTTCTTTATTATATCTCTGCTCTCATTTCGTGTCGAAAATAATCCGGATCACCAAGGCATGAAAAAGGAAATGGACTCCTTGGTAAATAAATAGACTTGGGACTTGGTTCAATTTCATGCAAGAAAAAGTGTATTGCAAAATAAATGGGTTTACAGGTTGAAGGAAGAAGATAGAGGCAAAAAGGTGGTACAAGGCCAGACTTGTTGTAAATGGGTTTGCACAGAAGAAAGGTATAGATTTTGATGAAATATTTTTTCTTGTTGTTAAAATGAATTAAATAAGGACTATTTAAAGTCTTGTGGTAGTAGAATATTTGCATCTTGAACAGTTAGATGTAAAAACAAATTTTCTCCATGGGATTTGGAGGAAGATATTTATATGCAATAGCCATAGGGGTATGAGGTATGTTATCACACAAACTATAGGTTGGGAAAATCCTTACCCAATCCATAAGATGGCGATAACAGTGGGATATTTTACCCATGGTCACCTCAAATAAACCCTCCCCTCTTTAGTGAAGGAAGAATCCAACACAAGGGGAGAGTCTTGGGTGACCCTAGGGGGAAATGAGATGAAAAAATGAGATGATGGAAGTGATTCCCCTATAGGTCAAGATACTAAGTGGAATATAGCTTGGAAATAAGTCTCGGAAGTGGTTGATAGTTTCCAAGAAACTTGAGTACTTGCAGAAGATGATTGTACCTACCCGAGACACAAGAAAAGACAAGTATGCAAGCCTAAAGTTAAGTGGAAAAGCAAGTTAATCTTGTTGTCCCTATTTGCAGCAGTCAACAAAGATATATATCAGCAAGTAAATGATTGTTAAATTTGTTAACAAGATGCAAAAAGTCAACTAAATGATGCAAGTGATAAGCTATCAATCACTAGTATAACTCAAGTATGAAAGCATAAGACTTTAGCAACAAACTAAGGTTGTTATAAACACGTATTGCAGAGATATTTTATCAGCCTTATGGACGTAAAAAAAAATTGCGACAACAAAAATTTCAACCCACAAAACAAGCAAGTAAACCACTCAAAAAGTGCATTGAGACTAGTAGATTATAGGAGCAATTTATTAGCAACGTTTAACGGTTGAAAACAAAGTTATAACCAAAGTAGAAAGAGATTTGTTGCAGCCTTTGTTATAGTCCAAAAATTGCACATCTATGCATCCAATACACTGGTCCATTCATTTGCATACTTTACCAATCATATTGTTGAGGTTTCCTTCTAAAAAACCACTTTTTGGATAATGTACGTGCCCTGCTACACTATTAGCCTGTGTACAAACGCGTGTTGCATGCTTTGTATCTCACGTACATAAGATTGTTGCATGCTAATTAGCCCATGTTTACCTCCAAAAATTGCAAAAAATATAAAATTTCATGGATTTCGACAGAGTTTACGGGCTATGGAGGGTTTCCTAACCATTTTACCCCTTGTATCCCGCCCCCAAACCGAATAACCATCTTTTTCTCATATAAAAAGAGGTCTAGGGGAGTCATTTGGAGATATGAACAAGAGAATAAGAAAACTCTTCCAAAATCCTTTCCCTCTCATTGCCCAAGTTTTGCATCTTGCTGTGATTTTTTGGATCAGCTTTCCCTTCCAGCTATTCTCCCTATGCAACCCTTCCTTCTTCCCTTGATGGCATGTTGGTTGTGAGAATTCTACGTGGGATTGGTGCACTTGGAGCCACGACAAAGGAGCCCGAACTTGGTTCATAGAGAGGTGTTCGCAAGAAAAGGTTGTAACCTTTCATTTTGTATATTAATAAACGAGATTATCTTTGTTCCAAAACTTTATGTGTACATGTGCTTGTCTATTTGATCATTTACATATATATTTAGGATTTTAAGTGATTACTAGAGATTGTATATGTTGTTGTGTTGTATTCTTAACCCCTTGCAGGTCAGGTTTGGGAGGAGATCTGCGATCTAAGAGGAAACATCAAGTGCACGAGGTCTACATGAACCGTAAGGATTCAAGGTGCTCTTCTTAACCTTCTCTTCTCTCTCTCTCTCTCTTATCACTTAGTCTAGATTGTTTTGGGGTAGATTAGAGATAAGTCAGTCTTTTAAGGGAGTTATCGCTTTGCATATTCCTTAGACCCAGTTTAGGGAGAATTTCCCTATAGCAGACCTAATGGTTGTATATTTTATTGAGTTATAGCTCTAAGAATATCAAGAAAAATAAAACGCCCTAGAGGCTTTAGCAACCTCAAAGCATCAAGAAAATATTCGAACATGTACACTATCAATATCTCTCTAAATTATGTTTACCAATGCAAAACAATTATTTCTCCAATGAAAAGTTTAGATTAGTTCCTTTAAAATTTGGGTGAATGGAGTCTTGAAAGCATGAGTTAGATCAACAAAATCCCTAGGGGTGTAAATCCTCTTACTCCCTAGGGCATGCATATCAAACTAAGGTAAAACTAGTAGGGTGTACACCCTTGTACTCCTCCTAGCTGTTGGACACACCTACCACACTTAGAGGGGGGGTGAATGAGTGTGGAGATTTTTTTTCACAAAAATTCCCTCTTGCACAAAAACTCATCAATTGGAATTCAACATTTATTCATTACCCATTGTTGTCATTTATAACCAGTTAGATGTGAGCACATATCAACAACATATATCATAAATATATCATCAACAAGTCATCAACACAATGAACACAAAGAACACAAGATGTATGTACAATTTTCATTTTATTACAGACTTCAATCCTTGGGGTTTATCAACAACAACTGAATAGAGTACAACTCAACAAGAGCACCAACTCTATATGCAATACTTAGCTTACATTCTCAGCACCAACTGAGATGAGGCAACAATCCTCAATAGATATCAATCTGTCAACAGGTACGCGACCTGTCAGTAGTGCAGCCTGCGTGTGCATGCGCCCTGGCTCACTACAGCCCGCATGTGAACACGACCAATGTATAATCCAACAAGTGTATGCTTCTGAGCAACTAGGGTTTTTCTTTTCTTCACATGCTCAGATCCTCTGCAACCTGCAATCACTTTCTCTTCTGTCTTCCACTGTCCAAACTAACCCACAGCCAGTCACAACACATCCAAGCTCTCCAATAGCTTGCTCATGCTCCAC